>PYSQ01000020.1:131105-141859 GCA_003049435.1 Nakataea oryzae | reverse complement strand
AAAAAAAAAAAAAAAAAAAAAAAAAAAAAAAAAAAAAAAAAAAAAGGCGTAGCATCATACACATAGGAGACGGACGTATTGGAAATAGAAATGAGAAGAGAAAGAGAGCGAAGAGAAGTAAAAAGAAGAAACAATGCGAGAACTTGGAACTTCGCTGTTCCCCGATTCTAACGCGCCTTGGGAATTCCAATTTTCCAACCACCCTTTTTTTGAACCAGATATCCCGCCGACGCCTCCATTTCACATTCGAATGGCTGACAAAACATGCCCTTCGTGGTGTCTATCCGAACCCTCCCATTTGTCCCTCCCATATTCAAACAACAGGAAACCAATAGAAAACTAGTTTGTTCCCAAAAGGTGCAGGCAGACAGCCGGTCAGAAGAAAAAGAAATCAAAGTCGGCCGGCCAATACCCCTTTACGGGACGATACGGAGGGCCAATTGAAGGCCCTGGCATTATAAAAGCGAAAAATGATAGAAAAGGAAAAAGACAAGAAAGAAAATAAAGAAAACAGATCATCAGACAAGTAAAAGGGTAGGGATCAACGCGGAACACTGACAACATTGTCAAAATCCTCAAGAACCGGTCAGGCTAAATGCCGAGGATGCCATGGGAATATAATCAAGGGGCAGCAGTGAAGAAGGAAATCCAATATTCATGGATGATGACAGGGCACTTTCAAGGTTGAATGAGTGGTCCGACAGGACAATGTTATCTATTGTCTGCGTGAGCTGGAAGCCGCGGCGCCTCCGCTGGACTCGTCTGCAGAGCCATAGAGATCAGAACATTCCTCGAGAACTTGTGAGTCAAGCAAATAGTTAGCGCGTGAAGAAAAGGCTCTGAAGAACGAAAGGCAGAACGCACCTGCTATGATTTGCTCCTCCCAGACCCCATATTGATAGTCGACGAGGCCATGTCGCTCAATCTGGTCGCATAGCCTCAGGAGCTCCTTAGCCATCTTCTCGAGGCCCTCGCGACTGATGAGCGTCTGTGATCTTTGGAGCTGTTGACCAGACTCCATCAACTCCTTCTGCATCTGTAAAAGCGACAACCACGCGTGGTTGAAGTCATTCCAGAGTTTTATCCGGTCGTTGTAGAGGTTTTGGTCGTCCGAGGTGAGGCCTGCGCGCAGGATTTCCGTGTTAGTGTCAATTTCCCCATGATTTTGCGGCAGGCAAACTGGTCATGCAAACCAACTTACCGAGCTCTGTTACATGCGATAGAAGCCAGTCCGAGACGTTCAGCAGGGATTCACTGGCGGCTTGCAGGATCCCACTCTTGACGTTCTGGAAGATTTCTTTAAGCGCACTCTGGTAGCTCGCGTACGCTTCGTCTAGCCCACTGGTCGCTGGATATTCCTGCTCCTCAATACCAACATCCCCTGTTGTTGCAGATGCTGCAGCAGGGGCGGCCGCTGCCTGGGAGGCCAGACCCCCCATTCCTGCCATGTTGTTTGAGTACCCGAGAAGCGCTGACCTGTCCGTCGCGTTCTGGTAGACAGACGAGGACGTGTTGGAGGGTGCCGCCTGTGTTTGAAGCGAAGCAGTGCTCGAGCTTCCGGTTTCGCCAGAGAAATAAGGATTCGCCGTAGTCACGTCTGCCGCCATCATTTGCAAGGCTGCTGCTGGCTGGCGCTGGAAGGACTGTTGGCTTGTGTCGTAGACGGCAGAGTTCTGGGCCCCCGATTGGACGTTATACATCATGCTGGCCGGGTTATAACCCGTGAAGCTCTGTGCTTGTCGTCCATCCTGGCTGTAGTCCGTGGTGGACTGGTGGTACGACGAGATGGATGATTGCGGCATGGCTGTGGCCGTTTGAAACGCGCCGGCTGTGGAATCTTGATAGTATCCACTGTAGCCAGCCGAGCCGCCGATGCCCCGAGCCGTGCCCGTGGTCGATGAGCTGAGAGGTGTAGGTCGATACCTGTCGGTCGACGTCGATGCGGCGTACCTGCGCTGCTGCGCGGCGTCTTGGATCGGCTGCTGCGTATATCTCTGGTTGGATACAGCAGGATGGACAGGCGGTTCATTCTGCCTCCGTCGAAGACTGGCGTCATCCATGCCCCGCTGGTGCAGCGAGCCCGTAGTCGTGTGATTTAGTGATTCCACCCCGTGTGCCGGCGGCAACAATGCCTTTATGAGAGCGATCACTGCCAGCTTGAGTCCCCAGCGCGGCCCAGAGACCGTCCTCGTGTGGATCTCCGTGTGGGTGGGGGGCGGCCGTGTCACGATCGCCGAATGCTGCGGTTCGGGATTGGCTCCGGCGCAAGCGGCCAGGGAGGCGCAGGTCGCAAAGGAGCCTATTCTTTATCTAGGTACCTATCTGGCTCGGCTGCCCTCGGTGCGCAGAGGGTGGGTGTGGCGGAAGGGCTTAGGATGTCGGTAGTCTGAGCTGGCTTGCGATGCGCGCGGGGTGTCTCTGTACGTGGAGGCGCGATGACGGTAAAGGAATGGAATAGAGCGGAGAAGGGCAGAGAAGAAAGATGGAGGATCAGACCGGTAGACCAGCCCAGGTCGGGCTGGTGGGAACGGTAAAGTTGATGGCTTGACTCGAATCCGTGTCGGTCTGCGAGCCTCGTGTGTCCGGCCTTCCCTGTCGACCGCGGACCCTTTGTGCGTGCTTGCTTGTGCAGAGAAGCACTGGGTTGGCGCAAGGGGGTCGACGGGAAAAAGGAAACAAATAAAGCAAAGAAAAGGATTTGGGCTAGCGTCGATACGTGCGATCAGAGCCGGTGCTCTACACGATAATAAAAAAAAGATTGGACGACTTCTAGGTAGCTTTACCCCCTCCCATGCGGGCAGATGTTGCGGGCTGGAAGGGCCCTTTGGGCTAAGGGATCTGATGCCGCGGGCAAGTGACTCGGGTGATTGTACCGACGGCAGACTTTTTAGCCCGAGTTGCAGTCGAGTCGCGCAATAATAGCAAACGTAGTGACAACGAAATTAGTGGGTAATGTAGCGGCGTCTAGAGGACAATTGCGCTACTGAACTGGGACTATCCTGGCCGGATGCGAGCAACGATCTCTGCGCATGACAAGCGTGACCGGGGAAGAAAGACGTTAGGTTAGGGTAGGGTTGTGTCGGTGAGGCGCAAAACAGGAGCTGTGGCATCCGATTCGTCTCTCGCTACCGGTCACGTCGTCTGCCTGCCTCGGTGTTCGCAGGGTATCTCGTCTCTCGAGTCGATCGTGCAGCTGCGTGCGCAAGTCAGATGGGCCCCAGTGCCGAAGAGCAGGACGTACGCTCTGGAGCGTCGACTGTTGGAACGTTGGTTCCTGGTGGTCCGTTGCGCCACCAACACAACCTGGCGCGAGGATTTATGGCAGCTGGAAACAGCGCGAGTCCAGACAAAGCCGTGGATGGCCTGGCCAGCAGTTGCTGATCTCGTCCTGAGAGTTGCGACAGCAGGCGGAAGACGGCATGTAACCTCGAAAGGTTCCGCTGATCTCGTTCTATGCTCTGATGGGGGTCAGACGGAAAGGAAAAGAAAAATTACAACCTGGCCAGGTCGGGGCAAGAAGAACTAATGGAGGGGGGTATTAGTTAAGGGGGAGGGTGCGCAAAGCTAGGCCCAGAAAGACAGATGAGAAAAAAGGAAGCCTGGCGCAGCAGGTGCAGGGTGTCACACAGAGGCGCCCCGGAGCTTGAGGACGGTGCTGTGATGTGCCATTGGGTGGTACCGGCAGTGACGATCCAGGCCCAAGGAGATGTGAGGGTTTATTATCGGAGGCAGGATGCCCCAGTCTCACCAACTACCGGACCATCGAGAGCGGAACGGGTGCGCGTGTGTGGGCAAGCAAGGGAGGAGAAGCGAAGATTTGGGTGGGTGGGTGGAATAGCTCCACCGAGGGAAAATAAACGTTTCGTCATTTTGCTCGATGCGTGGTGCTAGCTTGGGTAGCTCGTGGACATGGGGTGGAGGTGTTGGTTGCCGGGTTCATCGCTCGAGGCAATTTTGCGCACTAGCTCTCGAACCAGCCAGGGCGGTTAATGTCACGTACCTTTTTTCTGAACTGTCTGCGCTAGCTTGTATGACCGTGCGGTTATAGGAGGCTGGAGATTTGGGAAGGATCGGCCAAGGTTGGGTCCAGCACGAGGGAGGTGGCCGGCTTTGGGCACTGCTCAGGACAAGGGCAGCAAACTGGACTTTTTAGCAAAACGACTACCGAGGCCCCCTTGCCCGCGACAGAGGCCCCGTGTGCCAAACAAGGTCGGTTGATGCGAGCGTCTGGAAAAGCACCCAGACCTTGTTAGCAAAGTTGGGCCTTGGGCTGCCAAGGGGGAAGACGGCCGCGCGAGGTGGAGGCCATCTGGGGTGGGCGAGCGGACGAGGCTGGGAGAGAAGCCGTATGGACGGCTACAGCATGCCAAGCTGGGCGTGCAAGTATGTCCCTAGCACCGCCCGTTATAGGTACATGGTTGGGAGGGCAATTAGCGCATGCGCAGGGAGAGTACCGGTACATACCAAGCCGGTGACAGGCGCAAGATATCGGCTGTGCCAGAATGGCCGACTTGCAAGAGCTGGCAACTACTTCGGTTGGTCAGCGAGACCGTTTCTTTATGCCGGCAGCGGGAGGGCGTTGACAGGTGATGATGTCTCATCAAGACAACGCTACTAGAAAGGGGAGTAAGGGAGCAAGTGAGAACGAGCGGACGGGGGCGTATAAAAAATAAATAAGGGGGGGGGTATTTGGAGTTGGGGATGGTTAAGGGACGGCGAGGGTGCTTCTTCCAATAGTGCATTGATCAAGGAAACGAGACAGGTAGGTGTTACTTTTTCCCCCTTCTCGGTTTTGCTTTCAGGCGAGGACGATAGGATAGCCCCTAGGTGCAGGGCAAATGTGGTTGCGATTGCGAAAGCTGAGCAGACCGGACGAAAGTTCTGACCAATTGCTATGAGCGGAGCAGAAGCCGGGGATGTGTGCGGCAAGCGTCCACGGCCACTGGCGGGCCCTCTCGCTTCGCGGGACTGTGCCTCGCGGTAAGCGGAAGATGGGACAGGGCGTGTGGCTGGGCCAGCTGGCACTGGTGCTCAGGGAGGGGGGCATGGCAAAGAAAGACGGGCAGAGAAGCAGGACGGGGGGAGGCCAGCCAAGGCCAGTCGTTCATAGGCTGCGGCCGGGATCCAGTGCTTGGGTTGGGGCTGCTGGGGTGTTGCTGGTCCGAGGTGGCAGCAGCTTTGCTTTCTCGGCCCACGCACGCGGGTGCTCCTTCTCACATGATGTCCAGTCGATAAGGCGCCTGCCTTCCCTGTCTGCCCGAGTGGGCCATGACTGGCCCAACGGAGCAAGGCAGGCAGGCACCTAAACCAGGCAGGCGGGCAGGCAGCTCGGGCTGATGGATTGAACAGCAGGAACCCAGACGCTTACTGAAGAAACCAGCCCAAGGCCCTCCTTCCCGCAGCCCGGCACGTACCTAAATTTTCGGGGGGTCTCTGGCCGGTGAGAGTTGATGCGGTGGCGCCTGTGGTGCTTTGGCTTGGGCCGGGGCCGGAATTGGGGGGGATTCAGGCTGCCCACGCGCGATATGAATGAAGGAGGCCTCGAACCTTAAATCAGCGAAGGCCTCTCTGCAAGCAAATTGCCTCGCCAGTCCCGAGTCAAGACCGCTTGTTCCAGAGACAGCCAACAGAAAAAAAATCTCCGCCATTCCAACCAAGCCTAGCACGAACCTTACCCACCCACTTCCCTTTATACCCGGCCAGGCCGGCGGCTCTCGCTCGGTGTGGTCCCCGTCTGGAACGTGGAGGAGGGTGTTGGCGGAGGCGACCGAGACACCAGCAAGGGCACGCCAAGTCAACCTAGGTCAAACATGGGTGTGGGCAGGCCATATGCGGCGGCCACGCCGTTTGTTCTCGACGCATTGCCGAAAAAAGTCGTGCCTCATCCATCGACCGTCGTATCCGAACCGGTGGACGGCGGCTGTAGGCTGGACACGTTTGCAAACGGCTGCTGGCGCCCTGCCCACGTCCCGAGTGCATTTCATTTCCCCACACTTCCTGCGTCGACCGTCCCGCCCCATGCATCATCACCTTTTCCTTTTCTCTGCCGCCTGCGCCTTCTTTTGCTTGGCCTTGCGTGAGCAGCAAACAGAGCCGGCGGTCACCCTGCTATGGTGGGTTATACCCTGCCAGCCTATGTGCATGTGTGCGCGCGCCGTGAGTGTGTGCGTGAGTGCGAGTGTGAGTGTGCATGTACGAGTGTGTTGTTCATGTGTTTTGACCATGGCATTTAATTATTGCCTGCAGTCAATCGGGCAGTCAAGAACGATCGATCGAGGTACAAGGGAAAAGGACAGGGTGACTGTTTCAACAACCACGACCCAGTTGCCTTGAACTTCCGATCTGGGAAATGGGCAGGGGGCATCCTCAAAAAAAAGAAAAGAAAATAAGAAAAGAGAGCGAGGCGCATCGCTGGACAGACTCCTAGGCGGGCAAGGGGGGGACAGCCGCGTGGGAGTCCAATCTATTGGAGAGCACTGGCGGCCAAAATTCAGTTTCTTGGGACGGTCATGAGGGAGCTCCATAGCCAAGGCAGATAGACGCAGCTGCTGCGCTGGCTGCTTCCTCGGCTCTTCACCGCAAACATGGGATCTGGCCCCCATGAATCAGCCGCTCGTGTCTGGAAGAAGCCGACGAAAATTGAAAATGAATGGGGGGGATGGATTATACGTTGGACCGGGCTGTTCTCCACCATGGGGGGGGGGAGGGCGAGGGCGGCCACACCGACAAACTCGTTACGGCTTCAAGCTCTACGCCCTTGCCGGCGTGTCGGACGCCCCTGGCCAACCAACAGATCGTGAGCTGCTCAGTGGAGCTGCTAGCTGATATCGCCGGCACACCGAGGCAAACGCGGGAGCCCCCCATTCGATCCCATTAGGACACGGCGGGCGGCCGTGAAGGATTTTCACCCCCTCCCTTTTCTCCTCAACTCGGCCTCCCACCTCGATCGAGACGGAGCACCGCCCAGCCACCAGGTACCGGTACGTGGTAGAAAGAAGGTCGCGTGCGGTTTTGCGCTTGGAGGTGTGCGAAGTTTGAACCCTGATCCCTACAAGCACCGAGGAGCTTGGTGCGATGTCGTTCTCAAAAAGGCTGCATGGACACCCCTGCCGCCTGCTGCCGCCCCAACCGGGATTTTGGCCAAATGACAGGGGCTCTGGGGTGGGGTCTGCAGATGGGTTCGCGAGGTACCGGTACCTTGCATGGGTGGGCACCTCAGTCGACCCTCTCGGTATGTGGCCCCTTGCCCACCACGTATGGAGTACTCGACGAGTTTCGAGCCCAGGGGTCCGCGGCGACGGAGCCGAATGTAGCATTAGCTGCGTCCTCTGAGCATGAAGCGCGGGGGTTGGTTTTTTTTTCGTGTCGCATTTCTCTCTCGACCTGTTGTTCTTCAATCACTCTGTCGTTTGCCGCACCGAGAACCCATGAGCAGGACCAGTGTGTGATCCATCTCACATGTCCCGCATTACTCGATCCTTCCCCCCCCAGGCCGGCAATAAACAGCCGCGTCGAGAAAATGTGGGCAGTCCGATATCCGTACCGTACCGCCTGCGCACGTGGGTCGGTTTGTGGGAGATAAGTACCTACTTGCGCCATCCTTGACTACTTAGCAGACGCTGTACTGCCGAGGTCACCCAAATCCATCCAGACCCACGGATGCAATGTGCTAAGGCTCGAGGTCGGCAGCGGCTCGCTGGGCTCTAGGCAGGACTGATTCTGGAATCTGGTCGGGCTGGTGGGTTTAGCCGTGTGTGTTCGGACGGCTGCGTGTGAGCCTGCGTGCAAGCGCAGCCCAATCCGAGCAACCTGAGCCCAATGGAGGGGGCCCAACCTCATAGCGGCTCGCGGCTCGTATATCCTGTTCGGGACTGGGATACCAGCGCAACAGCTCTCCCTTGCTTCCGTCAGAGCGGCTCAGGACGGAAGTTTCTAGGCCATGGATTCTTGGCCAAATTAGTACCTGTTCCTTTCCTTCCTTTTTCCACTTGCCCTTTCCCCCTCCTTGTGGCGCGATCCGCTGCGATGCTTTTCCCACAACGAGGCGTGCGAGGCTGTCGTGGTTCGCGCTAGAAAATCTCACGAAAAAAAAAACCAGAATGCAAACCTGGAAAAAAAGGATTCTTCACAGCACCAGCCTTCTCTGCCGCTGGACGGCTTGCCGTGCAGGCCAGGCACCCAGGCTACCGGACCACCATGGCTCCAGTGGTTTTAGATCGGTCTCAACACAGCCTTTGCCTTTCCCCCGGTCGACGAGCGCGTGGCTGGCCCGCTGTGGTGAGCCACTCAGGGCCGCCTGATTGGCAGGCAATCTGATGAGAACCCGGCAATTCGACTCCCCCCATGTGCGACCACCCAAAAAGCTGGTCGCGACTGACGAAATGCGACTTTGGTGGACCAAGCACGGAGTAAGCTTAGGATGGCGCGCGGAGCCAGACTACCGAGCTGCACGGAGGGCCAATAACCCGCCACTCCGCGTTGTGTTTTATGTACTTTGGTTTTTTGTCTCTCTCTTTTTTTTCTCGGTTCCTGCTATTTTTGTTTTTCGGTTTTTATTTTCGGTTTTTATATAATTGATTGGGCCTATCTATCTCGGGCCAGCCTGCAGCTGCGACGATGCGGGCGCCCGCCGTTGCACGACACTGCACTCGCACTGCACGAGCGAGCACATCAATTCACGCTGCGCGCTGCACAGCAAACGCTCGGCTCCAGATCCGTTCGGTCAGCTTGCGCTGCAGGGTCCCTCATCTATTTCTGCGCGCCTCGCCTTGTTGGACGGCTACATCCCGCTCCCGCGCCTGAGCTGACGTCTGCTTGCTTGCTTGCTTGCCGTGGTGTGTGGCACAGGTACTGTAACCTGGGCTGTTGCCCCCTGCCGTGGTGTCGCCCTCCCTCGGGTACCTTGCTTGGGTGCCTGGCCGGGCAGGCCGCCATGTTTCTGGGATATAGTGATGCATGTAAGGCCATTTCTGCACCTCGGCGATCTATGATTTTGACCCGTCAGCCCCGTCCCAGCCAGGACGATGACATTGTGCATGCGTCGATCGTTGCCGACGAGGCGACCACGACCCCTCCACCCGAGCCGACGGGCTGAGCGAGAGCTAGCCCTCGACCTGTCCCACGGCCGCTTTACTCCGCGCGCGCCCTGGATCTGGGGGTTCCATGTGAGCCTCGCGCGCCCCGGCTGGGTGGCCAATTTTCTAGTATAGTTTGTCGCTTCCCTTGCTCCCCCAGTCGTCGCTTGATCAGCCGAGCTCCTTCATTCCAATGCGCCGGCCCATCATGGTTTTTTTGCGTGTGTATCTTTGCTTTGTGTGTTATTTTTAGCCACCTGGCGAGACGACGACCCGCAGTCTTGGTAACCATCGCCCCATCCAGGTACACACCGAAGGGCCCCATATCACAATCAAACAATTACGAGTTCCCCGGCGCACCGAGATCCAATAGCTCGCGCGAGGCTGCGTGCTGAATACCTTTTCCAGTCTGCAATCTGCGCACACGCCAGGCAGGCCTGGGTTTCCGTGGCGTTGCTTGATGATCGCGCCTCCGTTGCCTTTTCTTGTCTCGAGCATGATGTACTCCCGACGGTCAACACGCATTCCTTCCCTCTGCTCTTGGCGCATCACCCGGCTCGCCCTAGCGTGGTGGCCAAACGCTTGCCAGCAAACCTCTGCCCGGGCTCGCTTCCTTGGACGGCCACAACCCCGGCCAAGACGAGCCCCCGGTTTCAAGACCGCATTTTTGCTGGCTGTGTTCTCTTGTCTAGGCTAGCCGCCGTCCGAGGAAAATGCGGCATCAAGCTGTCGTCGCGGTGCATGAACCACAGCGCACCAAATTACGTGATGGCCGCCCCAAGAGACCTAGCCCGCCCTTGCTTGGAACCAGATCCAGGTGGGTATGTAGTGTTCGAGGCACCCAATGTGTACAAACAGGCCCGTCAGGAGTCATGTGATCGATTTTGGACCCAGCCTTTGATGGGCCAGAGTTGTTCTTAGGTACTCTCCGCCGATCGTCACCCGAGATCCGGCGTCGGTATTTGGAGCGGCCGGGGCCTTGCTCTTTCGGCAATCTCCTAATGCTCAGCTTGCTTTTTCTTCCTCCTCTGTCTCTTCTGCCTCGCTTCTAATTCCTAACCCGGGATGGTAGCTCCAAGAGTCAGCCACATGAACCTGAAACGGCATGATGCCACGCAACCCCTCCACCCGAAACTGGGTTGGGCTAACCTAAACACCTGGGTAGCTTTCTGGAAACAACCGGCTTAGGGCGAGCTAAGGGAATGCGCATCGGACCGTTTGGTTTTTCTGTCTTTAGTTGAAGTGCGAAAAGCCTCGTGGCCATGGAGGGATGGCCCCTTCATCTTGGGTTGGAGGGAGCCTGGTGGCTGTACCCGCCGGCGCCGCTCTTTTCTTTTTTTTCTTTGTCAGAAGGCGGATGCCTTCTCTCCTGACGGGCCGTACCATACCAGTCCTCTTCCGGGCTAGACCCGTCGGCAGCGCCGGGTGCTGAGGCTTGAGCCGAAGTATTTCGGATCTCGCGAGGCGTGCAGAAGCCAGGAACCCATGTCCAGCGTGGCAAACCACTTGTTCGAATCTGGAGAGCATGTCCGCTTGTTGCCTGGGCATTTCCCAATATGCGCCTTGCCCGCCGTTTGCTGGCGCATGGCTCAGCGACAGCCACTTCGACATGCTCCGTGATCCTAAACAAACGGGGCGGTTCTGAGCAATCCAATCATTTGTGACCACACGTAAGGGGGG
>PYSQ01000020.1:78411-131094 GCA_003049435.1 Nakataea oryzae | reverse complement strand
GGAGAAAAGCCTGGCAATAAGTCCAAACAATCACCACACAGCCGAGCCTCCTTTTCTCTTTATCTGTCGCAAGGAACACTAAGGGGCTAAAAACAACGTGCTGACCACTTGTAGCCCCGAGCGCGATGGGAAGGCTATGCCAGCCCGACAGCGTATACTCGGCACCTCCGAAATTTGACAAACTTGGATGTCCAGGCTCTCAAAGGAAAAGAGGAGGGTAAAAAGGGGGAAGAAAGGGGGAAAGGGGAAAAAAAGGGAAAGAGGGGAGAGAGTGTGAAAAAAGGGGAAAAGTGTCAAAAAAGGAAACCAAAGCCGTCTCGAGAATATCAAGGTCTCAATCTCTGGGAGACACAGATCTTGCAACCCGACTTCGATGCATACTATAGAGTTGCCTTGCATGCAAGAGCGTAGGCTGAAACGAAGAATCCAACCATGCCATGATTTAGTAGCTCACGACAGATATCTAAGAATTGCGTCCGATATCCAATATCAGACGTTGATAGCCCACGTGCGTCGTAGGCTGCAGGCAATGACAGAGAAAAAAAGAGGGAAAAAAAAGAAGAAACCCATACGGGAGCACCCTAACGAGCTCACCGAGCCGGCGAGGATCCCTTGTCTTGACAGCGAGATGCCAGTCCTACCCAAGCACGCTGTTGACAGTCCGCGCTACCAAGTGTCGAACCACTGATGCTTAGCTCGTGGGAGTAGCCGCCGAGCCGGCTGTCTCCTTCCCCTCACTCACCTACCCCTGCGCCGAGCTGAAAGCAAGGAACAGCAAGCAACCCCTGGGAGGCAGATCTGGTAGGGGAGAGCCATGTGGCAGTCGCCATCCACGTCAAGCGCCGCGCAGCAAGTCGTTCAAGGTGTCCATCTGCAAATATCCTGTGTTTTGCTTGTACTGTGTCGGCTCTTTTGAATCTCTCTAGCGTATCAAAGCCTATGGGCCATTCCAGTTAATGCCACCAGGAACAACGTGAGTGAATGTTGACCATGCCCATCTCCTGAAAAAGGATGAAAAGTCGACCCATCTGCATGCTTACACCCGCCATTGCACCTCGGCCCTTAGATTTGTGTGATCTATGCAGATGTTGGGATATCGCTCCCACAGAAATGATACTCTGGTCGTACATATGAATGATACATGACTGATGCAAGCATTCGCCCTCGGTTCCATGCCCGCCGTTGTGACGGGCAAGTCGATTAAGGAGACGCACCGATGGGATCTTACGGCCAAGTCACCGTGATCTCGCATATGCGGACTCAGATCTCTGATAGCGGTGTCGATGGCATCGGGCTTTCTGGCTCCCGCCCGACAAAGGCCATATGCATTGGAATCTGGGAGCCAGGCACCAAGTCCACCGATCGAGCGGTCTACTATGCATAGACGTATCGAGAGCTGTACGAGACCAACAGCGGAAATAGCCCATGAAGAGTATACGTAGTGATATACGTTTTAACGCTTGACCCATGCAGGCATCTTCCGAGCCTTGACGTGACCAGGCTTCTTCCTCTCCACCATCCTGGGGTCGCGCGTGACGCATCCAGCTGAAATGGGAAAGAGAAGGAAGAATCAGTATGAGCAGAGCATGCCGACAAAAGGACTCAAAGCCGAAGAAACTGCAAAGATATGACATCAAGCGGCGACTCACCTCTCCTGAGCACAGGTTTGAGCGCGGGCTCGTGGGCCATGAGAGCCTTGGAGACGGCCAGGGCGAGCGCCTCGGCCTGGCCGGTGGTGCCGCCGCCGTCGACGAGGGCCCAGACGTTGTACTTGTCAATGCGCTCGGCAGCCTTGAGGGGCCAGACGGCGCTCTCGCGGTCGTGGATGCGGCCAAAGACCTCGGGCAGCGGCTTGCCGTTGACCTGGACCTCTCCCGTGCCCTCGACGACCCAGGCGCGCGCCGTCGACGTCTTCCTCCTGCCGACGCCCAGCGCCCTGCCGAGCTTGTCGACGGGGATCGGCCTCGGGTTGTTCTGGTGCGGCTGGATGTCGCGCATGAAGGGCACCAGCGCCTGGCGCACCTCGTCAGACTGCAGCAGGCCGTGGATCTTGTGCAGGTGCTTGACCATGTTGATGCAGACGGCGTAGTCGGACGCCCGCACCGACTCGCCGCAGCTGGCCTTGTAGTCGGCCAGCTTCTTCCACGTCACGCTCGCGACCCTGTCCGCCGGCTCGAGCGGCAGGTGCTGCATCCGCCGGAACAGGGCCCGCACCCGGATGTAGTCGTCGTTGAACTGCGTCGAGCGGGAGAAGTAGGACGGCGAGACGGGCACTGGCCGCGCGTGGATCACCGTCGTTGCGGCCTGTATCTGGTTGGCCAGGGTGGTGGCGTCCGGCGCACGCGTGTCGGAGTAGGTCGACTGGGCCCTGCTGCTGCCGGCGCCGGAGCTCGGTGATATGCGGAGCGCTTGCATGCGGTGCTGCAACGACCGCAGTTGTGTGCATTGGGTGGCGGCGCCTTGGGCATAGCCCAGGCCTGCCCTGAGGGTCTTCATGTCTGTGTTTCGCGGGGGTGCGCCCCTACCAAGGCATCGCCGTCGAGAGTCGGATTGTCGTCGTTGCTGCCGTCCGTCTTCCGACTCGGCCTCGAGGCTGGAGATTTTTTTGCCGCCCGCCCGCCCTGCACGGCTGCACAGTGAGCCCCACGTGATGGCTGCCGGTTGACGTTGACAGCGTCAAGCCACAGCTAGCCGCCGGGCTTGTGGCTATAGCTCCACTGTGCGCGCAATCTCGTCAATTCCACGCCCCACCTAGCAACCCCTCCATTGATGCACGGACTGGAGCTGGGACTATTTCTTTTTTTTTTCCGCTCCTTCCAGCTTGTTCGCACTCCAACCAAACCACAACCAAACCTGCTTTCTACTTCTCCCACAACAGTCAGGTCGCAAACACCGCAGCCATGGCGTTCGGAAAGCTTTACACCTACGAGGTAAGCTTGAGAAACTCTTGCGCGTCCTTTCCCCGCTGGCGCGCAAGCCTTGCGCCGGCTCTGCAATGGCGGCGACAGAATCTGATGCTAACCCGCGCTCGCAGAAAAACCCCCGCTCGACCGCGATCCTGGCGGTTGCGAAGGCCAACGACAAGGAGCTTGAGGTTGTCGATACCACTACTGCCAGCCCGTCGGCCGAGTTCCTCAAGTACAACCCTCTGTCCAAGGTCCCTACCTTCGTCGGCAGCGATGGCTACGTTCTGACCGAGTGCATCGCCATCGCCATCTATGGTAGGCTGCGCCTGAATTCTCCTTCTGCCTAACCAGCTCCGACCCCCCATATTGGTGACTCACTTGGCGTGTTGCTTCCCCTCTTCAGTGTGATGATCTAGACAATCATTTAACAGTTATCCCTGGCTGAATAACTATTGCGTGTTGATTTACTCTAACATCTGACTATTACTTGTTTTTCTTCTTTCCATTATTTCACAATGACCGTGTCGGCCACTTGTACTGACCCGCCTCATAGTTACCTCCCAGAACGAGAAGACTACCCTCCTCGGCAAGACCAAGCAGGAGTAAGTTGCCGCCGCTGTTCCTCTCATGGATCACCAATCATGGTCCATAATTGATACCAAGATCATTGAAGCTAACCCGGCACCACAGCTATGCCTCTATTCTCAAGTGGATGTCCTTCTTCAACTCCGAGGTCCTCCCCAACCTCGGTGCCTGGTACATGCCCCTCCTGGGCAAGGACACCTACAACAAGAAGAACATTGATGATGCCTCCAAGAGGGCTCTCAAGGCCATCTCGGTTGTCGAGGCCCACCTGAAGAACAACACCTTCCTGGTTGGCGAGCGCATCACCCTGGCCGACCTTTTCTCCGTTGGCATTATTGCCCGCGGCTACGAGTTCTTCTTTGGCAAGGACTGGCGCCAGGAGTACCCCAACACCACCCGGTGGTACACCACTGTTTACGAGCAGCCCATCTACTCGGCTGTTGCTCCCCCTCTGGAGCTCCTTGACACCCCCAAGCTCACCAACACTCCCCCCAAGAAGGCCGAGCAGCCCAAGAAGGAGGCCCCCAAGCCCAAGGCTGCCCCGGCTGAGGGTAACGAGGAGGAGGAGGAGGAGGAGAAGCCCAAGCCCAAGCCCAAGCACCCTTGCGACCTCCTGCCTAAGCCCTCCGTCCCGATCGACGAGTGGAAGCGCCAGTACTCCAACAACCCCGTCCCTGCTGCTATGGAGTGGTTCTGGAAGAACATCAACTTCGACGAGTACTCGCTGTGGAAGGTTGAGTACAAGTACAACGAGGAGCTTGGCATCCCGTTCATGTCGTGCAACCTGATTGGTGGTTTCGAGCAGCGTCTCGAGGCCTCGCGCAAGTTCCTTATGGGCAGCGCCTCGGTTTACGGCGATGCCAAGGGCTCCTTCATCCAGGGTGCCTTTGTCATCCGTGGCCAGGACCACGCCCAGGTCTTCGATGTCGCCCCCGACTGGGAGTCGTACACCTTCACTAAGCTTGACCCCACCAAGGAGGAGGACAAGCAGTACGTCCGTGACGAGTGGGAGTGGGAGCGCACCGTCGTCCGCGACGGCAAGGAGTACCCCCACTACGACGGCAAGGTCTTCAAGTAAAGACCACGCGAGTCGACAACAAAAAAAAACACAAAAATCAAAAATCACAAGGGATAGGGGGAAAAAAGGGCATGGGAGCGGATCTTCATTTTGTTTGGCTGGGAATAATGGTAGGAAGGGAAGGATATGGTTGGTCTGGATGGGAGGCATGGATGAATGGGAAGGCAAGCGTGGCAGGGAACAATGTTTTACGACTTGACGGATGTGCAAGAGCATTGGGGGACGAGACACGACCCTGTGGTCACTTCATGTATGGCACACAGCACGCATCAATGGCCATCGTGATAGAGCATGTTAGCTAGCGTAGCTTTCTCTGTTTAGATGAACACCATGACGATCCAGCACTGCTAGATCGTCTGCATGAGGACTCGCGTACCGGTGCTGCTGCTACTATGATTACGTGCTGCAAGCTGTTTCAGTGTTGTCTTGGTGTGGTCGAGACTGCCAACAACTTTGTTGTTTTGTTCTTGCCGTAGTTTGCTAAACTGACAAATGCATGGAACTAGACAAAAGAAAGGAACACGGCATTGCATATAACAAACATTTCATTTTATAACCCGTGTCGTCATTGAGTGCACCGTCCCTTACCACGGTCGAGATGGATCTATTTCCCTCTCTGTGAAATGGTTTGAAAGGGTATCAAGAATGGGATCGTTCTATGGTGGGTGCACAGTATACGAAAAAAAGAACAAAGAAAAGAAGAGAAACTAGGAGACTCATAGAAAATCATATCCAGGACAACACGAGGATAACCGCCACGAAGGGCGGCGATCGGTCATGGAAAAAGGGTGAAAAAGAGTAATGAGAAAGGCTCGCCAACCCAGACAGAAACCGCCCTCTAAATTGCCACCCACCCAACCCATTATCCATCACTCGATGCGGAAGGGGTTCACGCGGATGTAGGTGCTGACGTCGCTCTGATAGCACAGCTCGTTGATGTAGTCGTGCACCCGGGGCAGGACCTCGGGCTCCTCCTTGATGTCGCCCGTCCACTCGGGGACGCAGATGAGGTTGTGCGGCTCGGTGCGGGCCTTCTCGACCGAGTCGTCCACCAGGACCGTGTCGCCCTGGCCCCAGCGGGTGCCCTTGGTGGCAAAGTCTGGGTGCGACCTGGCGACGGCGTCGTCGGCCCAGAGGCGCGACAGGCGCTTGTAGACCTGGACGCGGCGGTTGTAGTCGTTCTTCGTCAGGCCCAGGTCGTCGCGGGACCAGACGGCGACGAGGCGCTCGCGGGCCTCGCCACCCTTGGGCAGGAGGCTGTCGATCATGGCGCCGACGTTCTGGGGCCGGGCCGAGGACCACACGACGACCCAGAAGCGGGTGGCGAGGTACTCGAGGAAGGTGCGGGCGTGGGGCCGGGCGATGAAGTTGGTCGGCTCGCGGCGCTTGGGGCGGAACAGGAGCGTGCCATTGAGGTCAAGGACCACTAGGACCGGCTTGGGCTCGGCCAGGCGGTTCGTGGTGAAGGAGGCGCGCAGGAGGTAGGCGGGGAAGGGCTCGGGGATCCCGCCTGACGCGAGCGAGGGAGGAACGATGGGATCGCGTTGGCCGGCCTCCTTGAGCCGCTGGGCCTCCTTTCTCGCGTGCTTGCGGAGGGTCTTGGCGCTGGGCTTTTTCTCCTCCAGAGCTGGGTCGTTGGGCTTGGCCGGCTGCGAGAGGCGTGGGGAGCGTGGGACGGTGGCGGAGGCGGATGTGGAGTAGTGGTGCGCCGGCTGCTGGTTGAGAGGATGGGCACCAGTGGGGTTGGCGAGGAGGCTCCGGCGGACGTAGTCCTCCAGCGGAAGACCAACGTGCGGAGGCGGAGTAGGCGTCGCAAACGACGGCTGCTGGTTGATTGGGGTCCACGAGGGCGCGTGCATGTCCATCGGGGTCCAAGGCGGCGCGGCGGGGTTTATGGGAGTCCAGGACGTTGTGCCGGGATAAGCCGGCAGAGGCGCGTGGGAGGCCTGGGGCGGCTGGCCTGGAGCTGGCCATGGGAACGATGCCGCGCCGCCATTAAGAGCGTTGTTGGCATGTATCATGTGGACTATCCGGCCGAGGAGGTCAGAGGCTGGTGCGGGCGGAGGAGGGTGGCTCACTCCCCCGTGCTGGCCAGTCACGGGAGCCGGCTGAGGCGCATTCTGGGGAGCAGTGGCAGCTTGCGAAGACGGCGCATCCTGAGCGTCGGCCGAGCCGCTGCCGCCACGCGCGTTACGCTCCGCCCTCTTCTTGGATCGGCGGGTCCTTGAGCCCATTTCGTCCTGCTTGGAAGATGGGTTCTGGGCCTGGTGGCAGACCGAAGCTGAGTCGGGCTTGGTCCCGCACCTCTCCCCGTCTATGCCAGCCGCCGACGAGGCGACCGTCGAGGCCGAGCACTGCTGCTGCTGCTGGGTCACGGACTGAGGCTGAGCAGCTCCGACGCACCGCAGGCCTGGAGGACTTGGATGGAGATTATGGGGTGGGTTGCCTGTATGGATCAAGCGCCTGAAAAGTACAGGGAGTTTGGTGGCGGCGCGTTGGGGTCTCATAAAGCCCGTGTGCTCGTCTCGTCCCAAACGAGAGCTACGAAGAGTGGAGGCTGGGGTGAGGCCGCGGGGGAGGACGAGAGGGAAGGAAAGAAAAAAAAGAGAGGAGAAAATCCAAAGGCAGTCCTGGCTGCTGCGGATTGGACCGAATTAAATGTCGAGCGAGGTGTTTGACGGGCGGTGTTGTGTGATTGATTGGGCGGGCTGTAAGAAAGGCCAGAGGCTGAGTGGCCAGGCGAGCTCGGTCGAGGCGAGATGAGATCTTCAGTACTTGCCAGAGGGGACGGGCCAAGGGCTGGCCTGCTGCACGGGACGCTCGCTGGAGCAAGATTGGCTGGCTGGTATATCAGTGTCTGGACGCAGGCCAATAAACGCGGGACAGCAAAGACCTGGAGCCGGAGCTGCAACGGGACTGTTGGTCTCTCTGCTGGTGGTGGGTGGCCGTTAGGTGCCAGTGCAGCGGCGAAAATTTGGGCAGGGAGCGCGGCGTGCTGAGTGTGTGTTTGTGGTGTTTGCTGCCGTGGCTGCCTGTGAAGCCTGCGCAGGCGCCGGCTGATTGGCCCCACCGCTCCTGACGAAAAATTCAGTCTGCATCCCTGGACAGGCGCGCGCAGCAGGTTTCACGACGCCTCTCAAACGGCAAAGGCCAGGACGCTCTCATTAATCACCCGATTCCCAATCTCATTTTTTTTTCTCTCGACTCCCCTTTTTGGAGCGAGCGCAGGCCCACCATGGATTCCCGCAAAAGGAAAGCACCGCTCGATCTTTATCGTCGGGTCAAGGTCCGCAAAGACGCGCCGGCGTCAGATGACGAGTGGGACGGCGTCTCAAATCCAGAAAACGGAAGTGAGGCTGAGGGGCTCGAAGAGAGCGGAGAAGGGGAGGAGGAGGGTAACGATGGCGATAAGGGGGATGCCGACGACAGAGTAAGAAATAAAAATAACCTCGTAACCCAGCCGGCATCGTAGCTAAACGTTTACCACAGCAGTCGGAGTCGGGCCAATCAGGCGATGACGATGCTTCGGAGGGGTCCGAGGTGGACGCCTCCAGCATCTCCTTTGGCGCCCTAGCAAAGGCCCAGGCGACCGTCCCCAGGCCAGCAAAACGCAAGCCTGGTGCGTCCTCGGCCAGTTCCAACGGCCGTCGTCGCCACCGCGGTGGCGACGACGAGGACGAGGACGAGGACGACTCCTCGTCCTCGGCCGGCTCCGGCGACGAGCTCGCCAGGACGGGCCGGGAGAGCGGCGGCCGGGGCGCCGCCGAACCGAAAGGGAAGCCGAACCCGGCGGCGGCGGCGGCACCCCGGCAGAAGAAGAAGAGCAAGCACGCGCCCGAGGAGACGTCGTCCAAGCGGCGCGTCTCGCGCTACCGCGAGGTGGTGACGCGGCCGCCCAACGCCCGGCCCAAGCCGCGCGACCCGCGCTTCATGCCCGAGGTCGGGGCCGCCGGTGCCGCCGAGTCGGACCCCGCGGCCGCGGCCCGGCTGCGCCGCAACTACGCCTTCCTGGACGAGTACCGCGACGCCGAGCTGCGGCAGATGAAGGAGAGGCTCGCGGCCAGCAACAGGGCCGCCTCGGCCGCGCTGCAGGGCAGGAAGCGCAAGAGGGGGGACAAGGCCGCCCCGCAGCTGTCGCCCCAGGAGCGCGAGGAGCTCAAGCGCGCCATCATGGCCATGGAGAACCAGAAGCGCGCGCGCGAGCGCAAGGACAAGGAGGAGGAGCTGCTGGCCGAGCACAGGAGGAAGGAGAAGGAGCTGGTCCGGCAGGGCAAGAAGCCCTTCTACCTCAAGCGGTCCGAGCAGAAAAAGATGCTGCTCATGGACCAGTACGCCGGCATGAGCAAGGGCCAGGTCGACAAGGCCATCGAGCGCAAGAGGAAGAAGGTGGCGGGCAAGGAGAAGAAGCAGCTGCCTTTTGCCAGGAGAGGGGCTGGGGAGAGTTAGTTGCGCCGTGGCGAGGGTCGGGTTTCGGTTTCTATGTGTGTATTCATGTCTAGCGGTATATCGGAGCTGCTACGTTATCTACATGCCCAAAAAAAAAAGACAGGCTGGTGTTGTACAGTAATTACGACGCCGGTATCCATCACTACCCTAGGCGGAACTTGGCGCCTCACCCGCAGCAGCAGCAGCAGCAGCCCTCCCGGCCAGGTGGTCCTGCTCCAAAATGCCAGACTTCTGGACGCTATTCTCAAACATCTCGCGACACCTCACGCGGCTGCCGAGACGGGCGCACAGCAAAAACGCGCCGCTGAGCTTGCGGTGCAGACTGTACGTTTCCTCGGGCGGCGGCGCGAGGCGCTCGCGGATCATGACGGGGATGAAGCCCTTGACGCGCTCCGTGATCGTCTGGTCGCTAAAGTCGTAGACTTCGGGCGCCGACTCGAGGAAGGGCTCGGCCAGCGTCAGCACCGACTGCGTGTGCGCCTCGAGCATCACCCTGCTCTCGTGGCCCGTCAGGTAGCCGAGCTCCTCGGACAGGGCCTTGACGCCCTGCCTGTCGGCGCGGGAGGCGGCGAGCAGGAGGCGGACGTAGAGGGAGATGAAGTGGTCCGGGTACTCGCGCGAGGCGCCAAAGTCGAGAAGCTCGAGGCGGTTGGAGGCGGCGTTGTACAGGAAGTTTGTCCAGTTGGGGTCCGTCTGCATGAAGCGGAACTCGGTGATCTCGCGCAGGCACAGGCGCAGGATCTGCGTCCCGATCCAGTCACGCTGCTCCTGGGTCAGCGAAGTCACGGCGCGCGTGACGCCGACGCCGCCCATAAACTCCATGGCCAGGACGTGCTTGCCCGAAGCCTCGGGAAAGACCTCGGGGACGGCAAAGATGCCGGCGTTTGGGCCGCCGTCGTCGGCGGCGGCCAGCATGTCGCGGTACCGGCGCGCGCACTCGGCCTCGCGCTCGTAGTCGCACTCCCACGCGAGCTCGGTGCGGGCGTTGGCGATGGTCTTTTCCAGGTAGAGGCCCTTGGGCAGCAGTTTTGTGGCGTTGAGCAGCAGGGCAAGGTTGTCGAGGTCTGAGTTGATCGAGTCGGCCACGCCCGGGAACTGGATCTTGACGGCGACGCGCCTGCCCGAAGATTTGAGGGCGGCGCGGTGGACCTGGCCGATAGACGCGGCCGCGATGGGCGTCTCCTCAAAGTCGGAAAACAGGTCCCTCCACTCGCTTCCCAGGTTCGCCGCGAGGACGCGGTCGCGCTGCCAGGCGGGCATGTAGTCGGCGCGGTCCTGGACACGCTGCAGGACCTCGCGGATGGGCCCGGGAAGCATCTTGGAGTCCTGGAAGCTCATAACCTGGCCCATCTTGAGGGCTGCGCCGCGCATGCGTGACAGCTTGGCCACGAGCCTCTCCATGTTGGCCGGGCTCAGCATGGCCGAGCCCTCGCCGCTGCCGCCGCCGAAGCCGCGGCTGATGCTTTCTGTTAGCGCCCCACCGAGCATGCCCGCCGCGAGGCCACCGTAGTTCCACAGCCGGCTAAGCCGGGTGGCAGGCACCCTGGACTCCCTAAGCTGGTAGGCAGGGGCTGGTGGTGCCGTGGGGTCTACAGAGGCTGCGGTTGCTGCTACTGTCGCCGCCACCTCGGGAGCAGGGGCCTCTGCGGCTGCCGGCGGGGTGACTTCAGGGGCTGGTGGCGTGGTCTGACGTATTTCAACAGCCTCTGTCGTGCCAACTGCAGAAAACCTGACCGAATCGTCCTGCTTGGGCTCCCTGGTGGGCTCGGCCAGTGCAGCATCCCTCACAGGATCGACAGCAGTCCTTACAACAGGCGGCCATGTGTCCGTGTGGCCCACAGGCGGCCCCGAATCGACCGCCGCTGTCTTCGGAGAGGCTTCTTTCTCGACGGTGCTCTTCTCCGCATGCTGCTCTGTCCGAGATTTGAGTGACTGCAATATCCTGGACCCACGACGAGTCCTGAATATGTTGATGTCCACACCCTCAGGCACCTTTTCGCCTCCTATCTCATCTACCTCCTCCTGAGCAGTGGCGCTTGCCGGACCCCCATGCTGCGCGCTGGGCGTATCACGCATAATAATGTCCCTCAAAAACGGGCTCGGCACCTTGTCGGCGGCCTTGGAATCGGCACCCAGCTCCCGTAACCTACCCCGCAGCTCCGAGAGAGCTGAGCCTGGCTCGTCCGTCTGTACAGTGACCCGAGGAATCCTTGCTTGTGACATCTCCAGCGGTTTGGCCACATTGGGTGTCGGGCCGCTGCCAATTTGCCTGGCTACATCTGGCTGGTGGGTGCTGGGCGTCGCCGCCGCCGCCGTAACAAGATGTTCGTTGCTTCGGGCGGACGCCAGCTTTATTTCCGTCGCTTCATCGCCGTCGGCTTTGCCAGAGACAGGAGCACGGCCATCGGGCTGGGACCGTTGCTGTGGTGGGCGGCCTGTCGAGAGGATGCTCGAGGTCTTGGTGTAGCGGTCGAGCTGGCGGGTCCGGAGGGCGACGTGCTTGGACGCCACGGACCGAGAGGCGCTCAGCACCGAGGCCAGGTCGATGACGATGTCGGCGAACCTCATCGTGGCGGTGGTGTCAGTCGGCTACGCGGCGGGCTCATTGTACTGGGACTGGGATGGCGAGCGGGCTGCGCAAAAGCCGCCTCGAGCACCGGAAGCTGCGGGCGGAGGCGGAAGAGCTGTCTAAGGTGGGTTTGCCGCATTGCACGCGTGGAAATTTTTATGGTGTCATGACGACAGGGATGCCGGCTGCGCCAAGCTTTCCTTCAACCCAGATCGGCGGGATCCAACCCCACCAGGCCAGCCCATCTCCCGATTTGGTACGTACCGCGGGTACCAAGTGCCTACATGCACCAGGCTTCAGGTATAGCATTTGACGCCTGCTTCGTGTCTAGGGCCCGTTCCAGGCGACAGGTGATGCAATCTATCTCTTCTTCCCTGGCCTTGACTGCTGTATCCTGTCAAACAGCCCTGCGCTCTAGGGGTGCCTACAGCAATCTAGCTGCTCCGCTGCCTTTGCTCTATGCTGAATTTTCCGCTGAAATTGGTATCATACGGTTTCGTGCCGACATAATGTCGCCGTGTCTCCTTTCCCATCCTTGCTTGTGTGTATACCTCTGTCGCTTTCTTAGCGCTGTGCTCTCTTCAAGAGAGCCGCCTTGGTTTTCGGCGTGATTTTCCCGTCGAACGGCGTCACGGACCGACTCCTCCCGGCGCCGCCCAGATTGCTCCATAGTCGCTGTGCCGCTGGTGTGAGTGACGGCGTCCTCGGGCTGTTGGGAAACTTGGGCGCTGGCATCTTCACTTCCTTCCCAACCATTCCTATCCGTGACGCTGTGCGCCGGGACTCAGCGATGCGGTCGACCATGCGATGGTGCAGGTCCTCACGCTTCCTCCGCTCCTGGAGCCGGAACGGGTTCAGACCCTTGTCCTCAGTTCCAAGGCTGAGGATCGAGTCTGTGGGCGCCCGTTTGGGTTCGTCGTCCTCGTCGTCCACATAGGCGTAGCCGTTAACCCGCGGTGTCTCGCCGCCGGCCCCAGCGGCCGAGTCCTGGTCGGCCGCTCTCGGCCGTCCCGCGATTGCGTCGCGGACGGCAGACAGGGTTGGGGATGGCGGCCTCGAGGGATCCTGGTATATAACAATATCGGGGTTTGGTGCTTTGGTGTTGGCGTAAACAATGGCCCTCGGGGGCGCCCTAGACTCGGCCTCGGCTCTCTCTGCGATGGTCTCCACGCCGTCCGCCAAGCCCTCGGGCTTGAACATGAGGTCGTTCCTCGGCTTCCATTTCCACGAGTCCGGGGCGGCCGGCCGGTCGTCTTTGTCCTTGATGGCAAGTTGCGTCTTTTTGTAGCCGTCGTCCTCTAGGCCCCTCGTCTGGCTGATGCGTACCTCAACCTCCCGCTGCTTCAGCTGCATCTTGGACGGCAGCTTGTTGCCGGTCCAGAGCCATGCGTACTTTTCTGCCTTTTTCTGGTTCTGCCTGTCGAGAAGCTTGTAGAAGCTCTCGTTGTCTTCGCTCGTGTATCTTGCCTGGAAAGCGGCAAGGCTGAGGCTCGTGTCGACCGCGGGTTTGTCCTGCGTTGCAACCGTAGCCGGCGTCGGCGGTACCGTCGAGGCCGGGGTTTCGCCCCTGTAGCCCTTGGGTGTCTGTGGGATGCTGGTCGGGAGAGTCCTTCGGCCGGGGGTCATGACGTGCTTGAGGCGCCTGGTGGCAATCGATATCCATTCTTCGTCCTTTGATGCAAGAGCATCGAGATACTCTTGCTGGGTTTCGCTCTCGAGAAGGCCGGGGAAGAAGTCGCGCGCGATGATCTTGGAAAGCGCATCGGTGTACGTGTCCTCGTCCAGCACGTTCTTGGGCCGCTTGATGCGCTTGGTGGGAGGCGGTGGTGGCATCAGCGCCATGTCGCCAGGCCTCTTGCAGGCGACGGCCATCGACGACGACTGCGACTCCATCGTGGGTCGCGAGCGAATCTGCTCTTAGGGATTGCCAGTGGTCGACAGCGGGGCTTCTTGAGAATCAGCGCCTCGGGCGGCGCAGGACGGAAACCCTGGATGAATCTGGTGACGGTGACGCGCGCGCCGCTCAAAGGCGTGGTTACAATTGCGGGCATGCAGAGTCATTCGCTTGCCACTGGAAGATGGATCGGGCGCCCCACCCGCAAGCGCCACAGCATGGGTCCAGCCAGCGCGCTTGGTCCAATGCTGCAAGTACAAGCGGGTGACCCGGGAGGCCCCAGAGTCGCTACCACCAAGGCAGCGATTAGAACGGCAGAGTGCTGCAAGAAGAAAACCAAGAATTGAGCTGGAGCTAATTCCAGCGTAGACCCTGCCGCTGTATACTGTCTCAGAAAGAACCCGGCAGCGGCCCGCATCTTTGCGTACATTCTGCCTGGCTTTGCAGAGAGCTGTTAGCTGGATCCTCCCTCTCTAAGTCCCAGGTTAGTGGTAGCGCTGGAAAGGTTCTCCGCGATTCTATATTAAGACTGCACCAATGGATAAAGATCAGGGCCCACCGTACCGTTGAGACTAAACCCTTTGTGGGTCCCCAGGACCGTCATCGTCGTTGATAATGGCTAACATGAACACCCCCGCAAAAGCGCAAAACGGGCTTTGAAAGGCTGCCCCGGGCAAAGAAAGAAATAGAAAAGCCGGAAAAGCCCGCTTCGCCAAGGTAACCTGTCGCATTCGGCAACCCAGAACACACTTGCTCCCACTATCTTTTCTTTTTTTTTCCCTCCCACCCACCTCAGCCGGCATTTCAGCCCTTGCTTGGCACTGCCAACGCCGCCCCTCGGTGCTCTTTCCAGACGACGCAGCCCCGCCAGCAGCGACACTGGCCGCCAAGCTGAAAATGGCGACGCCTCAGGACAAGGAGAAGGCGACGGCGCTCAAGAACGAGGGCAACAAGGCTTTTGCCGCCCACGACTGGCCCAAGGCTGCCGAGCTCTATACCCAGGCCATCGCCATCAACCCTGACGAGCCAACATATTATTCCAACAGAGCTCAGGTGCGCACCAGCTCCTGGGCGCGTGTGCCTCGCGTCTGTGCATGCTCGCGTGACTGACCCCTTCGCTGGATTCAGGCATATCTCAAGTCAGAAGCATACGGCTACGCCATTTCCGACGCAACCAAAGCTATTGAGCTGAACCCGGCTTTTGTCAAGGTGCGCTAGCCCATCCGAAGCGACCCGCCGTAGGAGATGGCAGGCGCCATGGGATGCGCTGTCTGGAGCTGGGGCTGACTGGCCCTACTGCAGGCCTACTACCGCCGAGCCGTTGCCTACACGGCTATACTACGCCCACGGGACGCTGTCAAGGACTTCAAGACATGCGTCAAGATCGAGCCCGGAAACAAGGATGCCAAGCTCAAACTGGTGGAATGCCAGAAGGTCGTGCGCCAGCTCGACTTTTATGCCGCAATAGAGGTCGGCGATGAGCCGTCCGCCGCAGAGGGCCTGGATGTCGACTCAATAGCAGTCGAGCCCGACTACGACGGCGTAAAGCTGGGTGACACCATGACCCAGGAGTTTATCGACGACATGATGGAGCGCTTTAAGACCGGCAAGAAGATCCACAAGAAATACGTCTACCAGATCATCATAGCCGTCCGAAAGATCGTCTATGACGAGCCTACCATGGTCGAGGTTGAGGTTCCTGACGACGTTACTCTCACGGTCTGCGGTGATACTCACGGTAAGCTTGGAGAGGCTCGGCGCTGCCGTCTAGGATACCCTTGGAAAAGATGTGAGCGCGTGCGTAAACTAACCTGCCTTCCACAGGCCAATACTTTGATCTCATGGAGCTTTTCCGTCTCAACGGCGTGCCTACGGAGAAGCACTGGTACCTGTTTAATGGCGACTTTGTCGACAGGGGATCGTGGTCTACCGAGATCGCACTTTTGCTGTACGCAAACAAGTGGCTGCGCCCGAACGCCTTCTTCCTGAACCGGGGCAACCACGAGACGGACGACATGAACCGCGCGTATGGCTTTGAGGGAGAGTGCAAGGCCAAGTACAACGAGAGGTAAGTCCCCTCGCCCGCCCATGCTAAAATGCAGCGCCTCTTGCAGCATGCACGACAAAGCTCTAACGGTTTCGAAATCGCAGGACATTCAAGCTTTTCTCGGAAAGCTTCTCGGCTCTGCCACTGGCCACCTTGATTGGAAAGAAGTTCTTTGTGCTCCACGGAGGCCTCTTCTCGGACGACAACATCACTCTGGAGGACATTCGCAAGCTCGACAGGCACAAGCAGCGGCAGCCGGGCCAGGCGGGTCTGATGATGGAGATGCTATGGACCGACCCGCAAACGGAGCCTGGTAGGGGCCCGAGCAAGCGCGGCGTCGGAATGCAGTTCGGACCAGACGTGACGGCAAGGTTCTGCGAGAAGAACGGACTCGAGGCCATTATCCGAAGCCACGAGGTCCGCATGGATGGTTACGAGGAGGAGCACAACGGAAAGTGCATCACAGGTAAGTGGCCAACTCGGATCCACTCCCAATTCCCTGAGCCGAGAAATTCCCTGAGCCGAGAGCTACGAGACGGGCAAACCACAGTTTTCTGACACAGCCATCATTGTTAGTCTTCTCGGCACCCAAATATTGCGACATGACGGAGAACAGGGGAGCGTACATCAACATTGGCTCGGACTACAAGCTCAAATTCAACCAGTTCGATGCCGTGCCGCATCCCGACATCAGGCCCATGGTAAGTCGTCGTGTTTGATACTCTCTCTTGGCCGAAGTCCACGACCCCAGCTGACATGGCCCCTCCTCATTTTAGGCTTATGCCCAGAACTCGCTCATGTCCTCGTTAATGTGAGAGGCCGCGTGGTGTGATAGGGATGTCGTGACTGGCTGAGCATATGGATACATGGCTTGCATATAACCCAATCTGGTAGCCAGCGGTATGTAGGGTGGCGCAACTCGGCTGGCGGCAGCGCCTGAGGGCGACTGGCTGGCTGGAGGCTTAGGATTCGAAGTTGGGAATCATCTATAGTGTAGCATACCCCAGATAATGTATGTATGTGCCGGGTGAACTTGCTTCCTTCTGGTCGGCGTCTGATAATGTGACGTATTGCTGCGATGCTACTACTGCCTCAGGAGGCCCACAGCGACTGCTGCTCAGACCTGCCCAGCAGACTCCCGAGCCAGTCGCCGCACGCCACGATCCTGAGGACGATGGTGGGGCTGAAGTGCGAGGCGCCGGGCCAGGCCGTGATGGCGGCGGAGAAGCGGCCGAGGTCGGGCTGCGGCACGCGGACCCAGAACTCGCCGGCCCGGTCGTCGACCTTGAGCACGTCAACCGAAACGGCGGCGCCCGTGACGCCCAGGAACTGCTGCAGAGCCGAGGCGCAGTATGAGCGCGCCTGGACCAGGTCCAACGGGATAGGGTTGGTGGACGATGGACTGTCGAGCCGCAGCTGGGCGTAGGCGTACGGCGGGCGCCGGACGGTGCACGAGAAGAGTTCGTGGGACTTTTGCGGCGTGTTTTTGGCGCTCGCTACTGAACAGAGGGTGGTGTCTTCCACCGCTGCTGTTGGTTGTTGTGTTGTTGCCATTTTCACCAGTTCTTTGTCCTTCTTTCCCGCCTCTTTCTTGCTCTGGGATGCATGCATGCACTCAAGAGCCAGGATTGCTGCTCAAAATTTGGCCACTGTACTTACAGTAATTACCAGGGCAATTATTAAACGGCCCATTTTTTAGGTTCCGTTCCAGCTCGCGTCCAGCGAGGTGCCCGTCGCTGCTGCCACACGAGGCAAGTGGCTTTAATGTGGACCCGGCTTATCGATAGGATCGCCGCGCGCAAAGACCGCCTCAGCTCGCCCCTGCGACGCGGCTGCTGCCGCCGCGCGCCGCCGCATGCAGACAGACAGACAGCAGCCTCATTCGCAACCGAGGCCAACGATCTTGTCGACTGCGAGAGCCCCTGCGCGTTTCCCCAGCGAACCTGCAGCAACCAAAACACACGACGACCGAAAAGACAACAGAGACCCGACCGACTGTCCCCGCAGCCCCCTTCACCATGTCCGAGAACTTTGTCACCCCGGGCCAGCAGCGCTACCTGCGCGCATGCATGGTGTGCTCCATCGTCATGACCCTGACGGTAGGTCCCCCTCCCTCCCCTCGCGAAACACGCAAGCCATCCCATCCACGACCGCCGCCTACATAACCGACCGGTTGGCAGCAAGCTGACACACCTCCGAACCACGCCCCCTCCCCCCGACAACAGCGCTTCCGCGACGAGGGCTGCCCCAACTGCGAGGACTTCCTGCGCCTCCAGAACTCGCCGGACCAGATCGAGAGCTGCACGTCGCAGGTGTTTGAGGGCCTCATCACGCTCGCGGACCCGTCCAAGTCGTGGGTGGCAAAGTGGCAGCGGCTCGACGGCTACGTCAAGGGCGTCTACGCCATCAAGGTCTCGGGCCAGCTGCCCGACGACATACGCGCGTCCATCGAGGACGAGACCGGCATGCAGTACATCCCGTGCGTTTTTGCACCGCCCCCCGCTTCCTCCCGGCCCGTGTGGATCGAGGACCTGGCTTTGCTGACATTTTTGTTGGACATCTGACAGGCGAGATGGAAGTGCTACCGAGGCGGATGTTTGAGTTGGCGGTCTTGGGGAGCATACCCGTGTGTTATCAAAAGGCGTTCGATTATTTTTTATTGGGCAGCGGCAAGGGCGTCAAGGGTTCTACTCGGCGCACACTACTATTTTGCGAAATATACGGTGCCTCTTTGGGCAATAATCAGCGAATCGATCATGATTTTTTGGCATGTTGTCGTCGATGATGGCAAAGATGATGATGAAGCCAAGCTACACTGGATGCGGACAGCAAAAATGAAACCCCAACCCAGAAAAAACGGTATTTAATCCAAATAACGCCCAACGCCACCGCTTTTTTTTCATATGGGACAATGCACTCTAAAACCGCGGCCGCTTGTTTGAAGGCCCAGAACTCGAGGACTCTCTCGACCGCTTGCGCTCCATCTCCTCCCGCATTATCCTTTCGGCCTCGCTCATTTTCTTGGGCTGCTCAATCTTGACCTTTTTGGCACCCCCGCCAAAGGCGTTCTTTTTTGCCGCGGCAAAGACGTTCTTCTTCTGCGGCTGCATCCCGATCTTGAGGGAGACGGGCTTGGAATCGGCCGCACCGCCATGTTGATCGGGGATCGGAGCGGCAGCGGCGGTGGCGCTGCTGGCGGCATCGTCGGTCGCAGCGGCCCCTGCATCGCTGGCCCCGGCCGTTGCCTCGCCGGTTCCCGTGCCCGCGGCGGCTTGGTCTGCCGGAGGCGGAGCTGCTGCCTTGTCCTTTGAAGATGCCGCCGGCGCCGGCTTGGCACCGATCGACAGCTTGATCTTCTCTCCATCCTCCTTCCTCAGCAGCCCGGCGGCCTCCTCCTTGTCCTCGTCGTCCCCATCCCTGGTTCCGGCGCGCGCCGCGGCGTCCTTTTGCGCACGCTTGATCTGCTCCTTGAGCATGCGCTGCTCCCACTCCTCGTCGCCCCTGTCCTGGGCCTCCTTGCGGCGCAGGGCCTCCTGCCGCCTGAGCGCCTCTGGCGAGTCGTCGATCCAGGCGATGTGTATGCCCTTCTCGTTCTCCTCGACGCGGCAGATGCCCTCGCGGCCCAGGTGCTTGGCGAACTCGGTCAGGGAGCTCCATTGGGTGCTGTTCATGTGGACGTGCGACTTGTTGGCGATGTACTCCTGGTAGAAGTGGTTGATCTGCACCTGCTTATCGCGGTGGCCCGTCTTGAGTAGGTTGATAAAGTCACGCAGGAACTGGTCGCTGTACTCGCGCAGGAACTTTTTTGGGTCCTCGCCGACGACCAGCATCTGCCGCACGTGCGACTCGCTCATGCAGTGCTGCTTGAAGGCGTTGTCGTCTCGCATTTGGCGCTCGCACTAGATATCGGGAGAGGGTCAGTAGGCCATCGTCACGAGCTGCTGCATTCGGTACGGCAGACTTACAGGTTGGCAGTACCATCGCAACCTCTGAAGGCCTTTCGCCTTCATCTGGTTGCTGAGGTGCTTGGTTGACCCGACTTCGGCTTTCCCCATCTTGGGCGAGTGTGCGCGGCGCGCAGCTGAGCGAGGAAGCGGTTTGTGTTGAAAGAAGGCGAGTCCTGGACGGTCGCGTACGGTTGCTCAGAGTCGAAACGGGAGACGTCGATAGTTGCGCTCTGGAGCCGCCGAGGATGTGGGGTGGCCAAATGCTCGCCAACAATTGGAGGCGCAAACCGGCGCAGCGCAAACGGCAGTTCCGACATCAGCCTGGGCAGCGAATCGCGTGGTCACGTGCTTTCGCTTCTCTGTAACCGTCGGTCGCATCCATTCGCCACAACCCACCCTGACTAACACGCGTTACTCCCCCTGGGCTCCTCGAATTAATTCATGACGCCATCTGCGCCGCCTTTGCTTTTGCCAGAATCCTACAATGCTCCTCAGAATCGCCAATGAGGATGCCCCCAACCCTCGTCGGCCTAAGCAGTGACGACTCCGCGTCCGAGAGGGAACGGGATCCGGGAGGGGCGGCCCGCTCGAACCCCGCCGTCCTGGCCGCTTCGCTGGGGAAGCGCAAGTATCACGAGGATGCGCCGCCCGTTGTTGAGGAGATCGTCTGGCCGTACGACTCGGATGAGGAAAGGGAGAAGGAGAAGGAGCGCCTGAAGGCCCTCGGCAAGAAACGCCGGGCGGCTGCTGCGGCCAAGGGCAAGCAGAAGGCCGGCCGAGGTGCTGACAATGGCGAAGGCAGCAGCAGGAGGAGAGGCAGGAAGCGGCGCAACCCTGACTCGCTGGACCGCGGCATTAAGGATGTTGGAGAGGACAGCGAGCTGGATGACAACCAGCTCCCAGACGTGCCGGACTATCTGCGAGACCGCAAGAGGGCGTTCGACCAGGGCCGCCAGAGACTGCGCGAGGCCGGCCTTCGTCTCCCGCCAGACTACACCGACATCTCGCTGAGCGACGGCGACCTTGACGACCCGGGCTCGGAAACGCGGCCGTGCTTTGGCAGCAGCGTCAGGCCGTCGAGGGCGGACGAGGATGTGGAGATGGAGTACTCGGCGGGCATCATCCCCGCTCCCATCGCGCGGTATCTACGCGACTACCAGGTCACAGGAGCCAAGTACCTTCACCAGCTGTTTGTGTACCAGATGGGCGGCATGCTTGGCGACGACATGGGCTTGGGCAAGACGGTACAGATCGTGGCGTTCCTCACCGCTGCGTTTGGCAAGACGGGCGACATCCGCGACAAGAGGCGCCTCCGCAGGATGCGAGCGGCCGGCCGCTGGTATCCGAGAGTACTGATCGTCTGCCCTGGGTCGCTGCTCGAGAACTGGAAGCAGGAACTGACCCGCTGGGGATGGTGGAACATTGAGGTCTACCACGGTGCCGCCAAAGATGATGTCCTGCAGACAGCCAAGTCTGGGTTCCTCGAGATCATGTTGACTACGTACCAGACTTACACGCGACACAAGGGATACGTCAACACGGTCGAGTGGGATGCCGTCGTGGCCGACGAGTGCCACTACCTCAAGGACCGGGCCTCGGAGGTGACCAAGGCCATGAACGCCGTCAACGCGCTGTGTCGCATCGGCCTAACTGGCACCGCCATACAGAACAGGTACGAGGAGCTCTGGACGCTGCTGAACTGGACCAACCCCGGGCGCTTCGGCACCTATGCGGAGTGGGGGACAACAATCTGCAAGCCCCTGGCGCTGGGCCAGTCACACAACGCGACGCTGCACGAGCTGAGCGTGGCCAGGAAGACGGCCAAGCGGCTCGTCCACAATCTGCTTCCCGACTACTTTCTCCGGCGCATGAAGTCGCTCATAGCCGACCAGCTGCCCAAAAAGACCGACAAGGTCGTCTTCTGCTCCATGACGGACCTCCAGAAGCAGGCGTACCAGAACTTTGTCAGGAGCGAACAGGTCGCCCTCATCAAGCAGGCCAACGAGCCATGTGACTGTGATTCCGGGCGAACGAGGGGCCACTGCTGCCACACGCTTCTCTCAGACGGCAGGACCTGGTACTCGCTCGTGTTTCCCTCCATAATTGCGCTCCAGAAGCTGGCCAGCCACCTCACGCTGCTGATCCCGCCGTCGGGCGAACAAGGCGTCAAGCTGGAAAACGCCATGGACACGCTGCGGATCTGCCTGCCCGGTCGTGCCGATGAAATCTACAGGGCCCGTGATTCACCAATGACCCTGTCGAATCCCGAGTACTGCGGCAAGTGGAAGGTTCTCAAGAAGCTCCTGCGGTTCTGGAACGAAAACGGAGACAAGGTGCTGGTCTTCTCGCATAGCGTCCGCCTCCTAAAGATCTTGCGCAGCCTCTTCAACAGCACCAGCTACAGCGTCTCGTATCTCGACGGCTCGCTCACGTACGAGGAGAGGCAGCAGGCCGTGGATGACTTCAACTCGGACCCCAACGCCTTCGTCTTCCTCATCTCGACCAAGGCCGGAGGCGTGGGCCTCAACATCACGTCGGCCAACAAGGTTGTCATCTTCGATCCGCACTGGAACCCAGCATACGACCTGCAGGCACAGGACCGGGCCTACCGCATCGGCCAGGTGCGCGACGTGGACGTGTTCCGGCTGATATCCGCGGGCACCATCGAGGAGATTGTGTATGCGCGCCAGATCTACAAGCAGCAGCAGGCAAACATTGCCTACAACGCCTCGACTGAGCGCCGCTACTTCAAGGGCGTGCAGCAGGACAAAGACCGCAAGGGTGAGCTCTTCGGCCTCCAGAACATCTTCTCGTTCCGCGCCGACGAGGTCGTGCTGCGCGAGATTGTGAACAAGACCAACATCGCCGAGGCCAAGGTCGGCGTCTTCCTCCAAGACATTGACGTCAACGAGGCCATCAAGGATCAGGAGGAAAGCGGGATAGTGGTCAAGAAGGAACCGGGGACGGGGGCCGACGGCGACGAGGGCGGCATCGGCCAGTTGGCCAAGTTCCTGACGGCGGACAAGGCGAAGAACAACGAAAGTGCGACGTCCCTCGTTAAGAGCGAGGCGGCGGGGAAGAGCGACGCGGTCCAGGCCATCCTGGCAGCGGCGGGGGTAGCCTACACGCACAAGAACTCCGAGGTCATCGGGTCCAGCAAGGTCGAGGCGCAGCTGTCGCGGCGGGCCGAGCTGGCCGAGGACGACCCAGACAGCCAGCGCGCGCTGTTTGCTGATGGCCAGGACAACGACGGCGTCGCCGACCACGACATGGAGGAGGAGGAGTATTCCTCAGAAGACGATCACCACGATGGAATCAAGCGAGAAGGCAGCGGTGGCAGCGGAACCGTGGGCGTCAAGGGCACGAGGAAAGCCCGGACCCTGGGCCGCCGCCGCTTCAGGTTCCAGTTCCGTTACAACCCGCCCCAGGACGTCAGGGTGCGCCAATTCTGCACCATGGCGCGCGAGTTTGGCTTCGCGAGCGCGACCGAGTTTGCACTCGTCGTCGAAGGCTGGACGCAAGAGCAGCGCCGGAACTGCCTTGATACTTTTTACAAGCAGAGGGAGACGAAGCTACTGGGCCTCGATGACACGGCGGAGAATGCGCCGAAAAAGGAGGAGGGTGGCTCGTTCAAGGCCGAGGTCAAAGACGAGCATGGCACAGGCGGTGGCGGCTCGCCGCAGAAGATCAGCATGGGCGGCGTCCACGTCAAGCTCGAGCCCGATGACGACAAGCAGCCCAGTGGTGGTGGTGGTGGAGCTCTTCCTCCGAACGACGCCGCCCCCAGTAGTGCGCGCGTGAAAACGGAGATCAAGGAGGAGCCGCCAGGTGTTCGAGCATCCGACGGGGATCGGAAGAATATGATGGTAGAGATAGACGACGAGACGGACGGCGGTGACGACGATGTCCTGGACGGGGAGACGGAGGGGGAAGAGGCGGACCTCCCCTTGATAAAGGAAGAGCAGGCCGTGCCCCGGCCCGGTGCTGGGATCACGAGGACGTCGTCCATCTTTATCCTGGATGATTCGGACGACGACGAGCTGTAAAGGTCACAGCGAGTGTGTGGCGGGAAGGAACGGAATGATACCCCTAGAGTTTTATGCTATAATTGTTTATATCGGGACACTGCGATCTTGGAAGCTGATTCGCCACGAGAGCGAAGAATTTAATCTTTGAAACGTTGTCGTCGCCGGACCATGCCAGAGCCTTGCCGGATGCCGTTGAGGAAGTATGTTGATGGGAGATGGGTGTTCTCTTGACAGCCATGTTAACGAACAACATGCAACCCATATTTTCTATATCTGCCAGGGCAAGCATCTAAAGCAGAGTTTTGTACAACAGGAAAGTAAAAATATATGTCGCTTTGTGTTCCATCTGCCGTGCTTTGTGTACATGTGAAGGAACGTCACCCATACCTCTACAGCAAGAATAAAATAACATGGGCCAAAATACTTGCCCAGGTAGAACACGGAAGACACGGCGCAAAGAGCGCCAGCCCTGGAACATATCGTGAAAGTGAAAAGCTAGATGCAAAACATATCAACGTCGTTTTCGGTCATTAGCACCACCCCGTCCCAGAATGATCTCCAGGCTGCTGACTCAAAGTACTGCTTTTCCTTTGCCCGAACCCGCTCCCGCCCGGATGTATCGTCATGATCAAGTGCTATTTACAAGAAATAGAAAGAAAAAATGCCCATAGAGTAGAGTAGGTAGAGAGACATGCTGCTAGCAGCCAAGGAGAAAAGGCCGTGCTCTTGGGGTGTGAGTGGTACAGAATCTGGCTAGCAGCCAGTGAAGGACCAAGGTGATCCACGCTCCTTGCGAGGGCCACAATCAGACGCCAAGGCTCTTGACGCACGTCCACAAGACAACGGGCACGACCACATTGTCGTTGCCGCCCGTCAGGACAGCCTCCGTCAGGCTCGCCATGGCGCCGCAAACAGCCGCCCCGCGCACCGTGTGCGTCCACCCGGAGGAAAGTAGGTGCTGTGCGGCGGCGGCGACCCGGGTCGACGAGAAGTGCCAGTGCCACCATGACCGCACGCACTCCCACACGGACCCGGCAGTGGCGGTGGCGTCGAGCCCGCAGACGCCCGCGTAGTCAGCCATCGGTGCCTCCAGCGGCGGCTGGCCAGAGACGGGCCAGCCGCCCACGCATAGCCAGGCGCTGGCCGAGATCAGGCCGAGGAAGACGGCGACGGCAAAGGCAACGCTACCCTCGAGCGACTTGCCCCCGCCCCAGACCCACTTGCGGTGGCCCCAGCGACGGCCGATGAGGGAGGCAGCGGCGTCGCCAAGACCGACGCAGACGACGCCCGAGACCATGCTCACGTCGCGCGTGGGCACCTCCCAGCCTTGCAGCGCGCCCTCTCCGCCCCGGCCAATGGCCGCGAGCGACAGCCACAGCGGGATGGAGCAGCCGATGAGCAAGAAGATGTGCGAGATGACGACAGGCCCGCGGAGATCGCGTCCGTCCACGTACGGGGTCAGGAACGAGGCGATGGGCTTGGACAGGGGCGGCAGTTGGCTGGCCCGCACGAGGTCCAGGAGCAGGAAGATTGCCAGCACCAGGGCCAGGGCCAGGGCGACGTATGCTGGATCGACGTAGGTTGCCGGGAGGAGCATGCCTACCATCATGAAGTGAAAGACCTTGCGCCGCGTGTCCACCTCGTAGATGGGCGTCAGCTTGAACACGACGGCCAAGCCCACAACGATGATGCAGAGCCAGTACGCACTGAGCGCCAGCCGCATGTTGGCCTCCCCGAGGATTGCGTGTCGGATGTGCTCGACCCAGCCGGCGTAGTGTCGACGCAGCTCGTCATCTGGGTCGAGATGCGGCGGCAGGCAGATCCACCGCTCCAGGTTGGCCATCTCGACCTGGAGCCTAAACCAGCTTAGACCGCCGAGCAGGTACCCGAGGGCCCAGCCGATGGGCTCCTCCCCGTGCAGGGCAGCCCGCTCGACGTAGGGGCGGATGCCGGCCAAGATGATGCCGAAGATGCAGACGTAAACCCAGATGGCGTAGACCCATTTTCTGGCGGTGGCTTGCGCCTGGGTGAGCGAGAAGAAGGCGCGAATGCTCGACGAGGCCGATCGCTTTCGGCGGCCAGAGGGCGTGTGCGTCTTGGAGCGAGAGCTGATGCTCGACAGGGTTGGCAGCGTATGTCTCCGGACGGGTGTCAAGTCGGAACTGCCTCGGCGGTCCGCCGGGTTTGCCGCGAAACGAGATTCTCTAGCCTCTTCCTCTGAAGGCACCGAGAGAACCTCGGCAGGGTTGACGGGCGCCCCATCGACCAAGGGTCCATCCCGGGGCGCGTCAAACGAGGAGCGGTGGTGATGTGGGTGGAAGTGCTCGTCAATGTCGCTGAGAGCGCACGACTCACTGTCGCTCTGGTCGGCAGCGGCGCTGCGGTAGCGAAAGCGGCGGGTCGGCAGCAGCATCGACAGCCACCGGAAAAGGGCAGGCCGCCGAGATCCCGGCGGCAGGCGCCTGAAGCGCCACTTGGGCACGCGGGCCAGCGCAATGCCCCAGCGGATGACGTGCCCGCACAGGATCAAGAGGCCAAGGCCGCCGCCCCAGAGCAGGGCCTTGAGGATGACCATCTGGGGCGAGGTGGAGAGCAGCAGGATGTTGATGAGGGCGATGGAGAGCATCTGCAGCTCAGCGGGAAGAAGACTCGTAGTCGTCAGCTGATGCAGCAGCATGCACAGGTTCTGGTGGAGCGGGTACAGCAGCACCGCCGTCTCCCTGATGGTGGCGGCCTCGAGGCGGCCCAGCCCCCACTCGTGCGCCTTGAGCCCGCTGATGACGAGGGGCACGGTCGATATCAACCAGTGCACCGGGGCGCAGAGCTCGGTCGACTCGGCCAGGGGGATCAGCGCCTTGGGGACGGCAGATATGCTCAAGACCAGGTTCGGCAGGATGACAAACTTGTTCGTGGGCGCGACGAGGAGCGAGACGTAGAGCGGGATCGTCGTCGGGTAGAACAGAGGCGCGGGATCGAAGGATGCGGGGATGGCCAATGGCAGCTGTCTTGACGGGCTTCCTCTGATGTAGGCCCAAAGAACGACCCGTAAGGGGTACAGGGCGACCAGAGCCGCGGCAACAAGGGACTGCATCATGAATTCTGTGCGAGCGATGCGTCAGCAGACATCACCATGGCACAGGAGGGAGACGGAAGCAACAGAACCGACCTCTGCTCCACGCGTGCACAAACGGCTTGACGGCGCGATTGGAGTACAGTATGGCGCCGAGGGAGAAGAGAATGAGGAGCTCGGTGAGGCGGCGGAATATCTCGCGCTTGCGGCGGGTCTTCTCGGCATTGGCACGGCGGTCGCGCTGCGAGGGGTCCAGCCTGGGACCCTGGGCGCCCCTGCGGCCCTCCTCCTCGAGCAGGGCCGGGGACAGCAGCGGGGTAGATGTGCCGGACACGGGCTCGTTCCTGCCGCGCAGGCCCTTGTGCCACCTCGTGCGCGGGGCAGGCAGGCCCTTGAGGAAGTGCTCGTCGTCGGCATCGGTGCCGCTGTCACTTGTGGTTGTCGAGTCCTTGTTGTTGTTGATGTTGCTGTTAGTAGTGGTGCTGCTGGCAGCAGTGGTTGAGAGCGCGGTGCTGGTGGCGGCGGCGGAGGGCTGCAGCGAGCCGCCGTCTTGGGCGCGGCGGGCTGCGCTGCGGGCTCCAGAGGTGCGGGCGGAGAGGCGGTCCGACGGGTGCAGGAGCTCGAAGTGCTGGCGGCGGTAGGGATGTGGCGAGCGGGACAGCAGCCTCAGCTCGGCGTCGTCGGCGTCCGCGTCGGGGCCAGCGATGCCGATCGCAGGGGGCATGGGTGCGGCATTGGTGGCGGACAGCAGCGGCGGGGGCTGGTCGTCGGGGTCCGACATGGCGCGGCCTGGCGGGAGCGGTTACGTGGCCGGGCCTCGTGCGGAGTGCGGATCGGTGGGGGGCAAGCTGGCATCGACTGGGCGCTGCGAGGCGGGCATTTAACCGACGGGCTGCCTTTCTCACTCGGACGTGCGCGCGACGGCGGATGGCGATGATGGTGGTGGCTGACTGGGCGCTGGTGCTCTGGGCAATTGGCGTCTGAGCGGACTCGGGTGTTGGCGCTGTCGCACCTCAATGGCTCGTCGTCCGTCGTCACATGAAAGCTCAAGCTCCAGCGCGCATGAAGCAAGCGCAACCCACCCGCAAAATACCAGACCAGCCCACCCGCCGCTCCACAATGGCGCCTACTTGAGCGGCGCCCGGCGTCATCACAGTGGGGCTACTGTGGCTTCATTCAGGGACGGCACGCAATCGCCAATTGGGCGGCCGCTTGGTCACTCAGGGGGAAAAAGGGACAGGCCAGCGTCGAGCCTGCAGCCAGCCGCCCGTTGGCGAGTCTGCCGTTTGACCAAAAGCCTGCGGCGTCCTCGGCCGTTGCCGGGGCTGAGAGACCCCAAACCCGGGTGCATGTGGACAGATGTAGGCATTCTGGGTCGGTCGTGGGCGCTGGAGAAGCGGCCTCGAGCTTGGTGCTCGACTGCGGCTCAGTGTGCGATGCATCACCGCGGTGCGAAAACGAACAGAGTGCCAGCGATGAGACGGACGGACGGCTCAGGCCCAAGCCCACGGGGGCATCGGCCGTGCAACTGAGCGGGCTGCATTGCACGCGAGTTGCGCGTGGTGCTTGCTGTGCGCGCCGCTGCTCCTTGCCCGAGCTGCCTTTTGTGCCGGATCAACGGTGGCACGCGTCGAGTGGGCAGACATCGTGGCTTCCTGTCTCGGTTTCGCCGAGACCGGGAGCTGGTGATATATTACCATCGTCGACCCTGTCCCCGAAGAGGCTGGCTGGCCCACCGCCCCTTTGATTTTTTTTATTTGGACCCGAGCACCGGCCATCCGTTCTGACCGCCCAGGCGGGAACAAGCATTGCAGCAGAGTGCGCAGCGGAATGCTCCGGTGCGCTGCTGGGCCCATGCGAGGCCATGGCAGGGAGGCAAGGATCGGTGCCACGGCCTGGAAGGCCCCATCTCGTGTTTAGCTTCCTTTCCGTCGGCATCCCTGCGGCCGGGCCAGGAGCCGAGGCCGACGTGACAGGCTCGGTGTCGCCCGAGGAACGCGAGAAGTGACACCAGGGAGCAGGCGTTCGCAAAGGCAACGTTCCGCGCCACCTCACAAGCGATTAGCCGGCACTCAATCGGCGCAAATCCCGCCTCGATCGGGCGATCCAGCATTGACTCTAACCATGGGTGGGCAAAGGTTGGTCTTGCCTCAACAAGAAACAAGGCCGAGCATGTCTACGTCTATGTGACATCACGGCTATATCGCGGCATTTAACAATAATAAAAATAAAAAGCACACAGTGGGATGCTATGTATGGCCAGGCCTCGAGAGCACAGGCCAAAGCGTCGGCCGAGAATCCGGGCTCGAGTGCGATCCGATTGATGCTACTTACTGCTGCAGCCGCACGCCCGCAGTGCCCAGGTTTCCGAGGCTGCGGGGGGAAAAAGAAAAAAAAAAGATAAGCACCTCGCGGGGACACGGCGCAACTGCAGAGCTGACTGCCGAGCACAGCTGGCGATGCAGGATGCAAGCGCCCGCCCGCCGCAATTGGTCCGAGGAGCTGGCCAGAAGGTCGCTGCAGGAAAACACGAGCCACACGAAACCCCGAGAAACATCAGACGAGACCGCAAGCCTTCTATCTTGGTCACTTGGGGCAGAGGGCAGCCACACGCGAGCGGGTCAGATTTCTCTCACCGTGCGCCGCCCTCTATGTGTCACTATCAGGGCCAGCCACCGCCGGAGCTCGACTGGAGCCTGCGTCCGCCCCGCAGCTAGCAACATGCCATGCCATCCTTAGGCTTGACGTCGACCGCCGCCAGCCCGGCTCCTACTTGCCGGCCCAGGATAGCAAAAGGGGCAAAAAGGGACGCGCAAACAAAGAGGCCAGAACGGATCGTCGAGTTTCTCGAAATGCGTGGGCCGGGCCAGCCCTGCTCTGCTAATGGCCCCGGCGCTCAAGGGCCGTTGCTGCAGATCCTGAAATACGAACCAGGCCCGGCCTTTTTTATTTTTGTTTTGGAATGCTGTGCTGGCCACGCCCAAGGGGCCATCGCGATCTCGGTCCACCACAGGCGAAAAAAAAAGCCCATGACAGTCCAAGGCAGTGCACTCGCTCTGCATGGACCCCGAGCAGGAGCCAGACAGGTGCGCTAGCTGCCTTGGCGTGCACGCTGGCCGGGCGCCGACTGGTCGTGACTGGGCCGCCAGCGAGCAGAAACGGGTGGGACTTGGCCCGTATCGTGCAGAGGTGCAGCTGGGGATCTGGTGCGCGGGTCGAAAATTAAAAATGGAGAAGGGAAGAATAAGAGAAAAATAAAAACAAGGCTTAAACAAAACAAGGGCGAAAAAAACAAAAGCCAGCATTGCGCGGCCAGCCTCCTCTCAATCCAAAAATGGATGGGAGACACGCAGAGGGCGCCAGTGGCGCGGCCCAGGGCCAACCCCTGTCGGTCCCGCGTCATGATCACCGGCTGGCTGCCGGCACCCAACAGCCGCCGTCCTTGATCGCCCCCCTGGAAGCTGATCCTGGGTCGCGGGTACGAGCAGCGCCAGGCAGGCAGGCTCCAGTGCAGTGACGGCGAGGCGATGGAATTGGGAAGGTGGTTGGGCCAGGAGACGGCGCGAGAGATAAAAAACCTTCGCGTCTTCTGCCGTACAAATCCTCCGCAGACCGTCGTTCGTCGTTCCTGCACTCAAGACACCTGCTGCAGCATCCTCGCGCCGACAGACAGCCTGCTTCTTGGCCGTCTCACCCCCCGCTCCCTCTCAGCCTGTGCCGCACCTCCCGTCCGCCCAGCTTCCAGAAGCGTGCATTAGCTGCGCCTGAACGAGAACCGCACGCCGCCAGCTCCGCCCCAGCCAGCACCGACGAGGACACGGCACGAAACGCGGCCGACAGACTTTTGAGCGCAAGCTGACCGCCAGTCAAAACCCCCCGGCCCTGCCAATCCGTCGCAGCTTGCCTCTCCCTCCCGTGCATCTCGTCTCTCCCCTCCTTGCCGCCCCCTCCCAAGCACTCGGCTCGCCGCCCGCCCTGGGAACTCTCCAGTGCAGCTCCACCGCCCGTCAATCCCGTCGTCATCGAGTGCCATCGCACGCACAAGACTCTCCGGGCAATTCGGCTTTGTGGAACCCGACCAAAGCTCCCCCCCTGCGCCCCCAACAGTCTGCAGAATCCCTTCAGGTGGCGTCGCCTCATACGCGGCCTCTGTTGTCCGTCGCCGACGAGCCATACAAACTTTAGCGCCGGGCAGAACCTACAGCAGCATCATCGCCGTGTGGCAGCGCTAGCCATCGGACATCTTAGCCCGCCTTTGCCGATTGGGTCTCGGGCTTTTTTTGTCTGCGTGTTTTGTTTTGGAACCTTGCGTTGCGCTCCCGGCGGACACTTCAGCGAGTCGCAGGTCTCCCAGCCCCTGCTGCGGATCAGCGTTATCGAGCTCTGCCACCCCCTCCCCTTGTCCTCGTCACAGGGCGGCCAGAGGCAACCCCACACCCCGGGTCCGTCCGTTGTCTATATCTCATCATGGCTTCCCAGCACTACCACTCGTCGTCCATGGATGCACGGGAGCTCGAGGCTGGTCTTCCTTTTGCGCACTCCGAGAAAACTTGCCCGGTGTCGACCACCACAACCACCCACCCCGAACACAGACAGGAGCCCCGGGAAACCATGTTTGCGCCACGCCGCCTCTTCCTCGGACTGGCCGTCGGCACCGTCCTCTGGCTCGGCCTGACCACAGCGGCCCCGGCACCGCAGGATGCCTGTCTGCAGCCCCATGGCGACGCCAACGTCGGCGGCGCACAGGTCCGGTTAGCTGGCGGTGCTCAGGGCGCTTCGGCTCCCAAGGCAGAGTCGCCGTTCTCATGCTTGATGGACGCCGCCTCGCCTGAGGCTCTGCACGAGGTCCTGCACCGCTACTTTCCCAACCGCTTCAAGGACGGTGTCTATGAGTCGGACCATTCCGCTATGGAAGCTGTTCATCGCGCAGACCCTCCCTTGGCCACCTCGTTGGTCCGCATCGCCCGGAGGCAGGCTGGTGGCAACGGTACCACAACGTCGCCCACTGAGCCCCCGCCGCCTCCGCGTACCACCACTCCTCCAACCACATCTTTGCCCACCACTACTGCCAACCAACCCGACACCACCCCTTCGTTGACGACAACCACGTCCACCCGCGCCCCGGCTTCCAACACTGGTACGTTAACGAGCTCTGTGCTTTCGAGTCCCTCTTCGTTCTCAACTCCCTTAGGCTCGGTCGTGTCCACGACCACGTCTGTCCCGGTCGAGACGTCGCCTGGCACCGTCGGTATGTTGGTATCTTAAGCCATTCCACTGGTTCATGATTTCCAGCATTCGTACTTCGCTGTGGCCCTCATGATTTAGTTCCATGTGAAATTGGACTCGGGCCATACATACATAGGCTCATTGGCCTCTTTTCGATCTTGACCACTAACAACCACCTCTTCTAGACACCAACCAAGGTTCTGCACCTCCTCCGACCACGACGTCCTCGACGTCTCCACGCACGCAGAAGCCTCAGACGACAACTTACACGTCGACCGCTTCGAACGGTGATGTCGTTGTTGTCACCGCGACCACTTTTGTGCCCGCCGAGCCTGCCGAGACACATGGCGGCGGCAACGGCGCCCAGCCAGGAGGCAGTCTCCAGACCAACGCTGCTGTCCCCAGGCCCCGCGGCGTCGGTGTCGAGGCCTTTGCCGGCGTTGTGATCGGTGGCCTGTTCCTCGTCTAAGCAGGCACTGTCACGAAACCTAGGCCCTCTGAAGTTTCCTGTTCTTTCGTTGTCTCCTTGTCATTTTGATTTCAAAGCACGGCGGGTGATGCGTTATTTGCCCTCACATTCCTTGCATTGTTTGCGCAAAGTCTCCTGTTTTTAATAGCCGACGGCATATTGGTGATATACAAAACTCGGGTTGGTTTCGGCTACTGCCTAGTGGAGCCACTCCTGGAGTTCACGAAGCACATGATCTTGGCGTTACCTAGTATATAGGAGATGGTCTCCATGGGATAGACGGCTTCAAGCTTTAGATAATATCTTGGTGTGTTTGGCGCGGCCACCACTCTTTTCTTGGCTTAACTAGAAGGGCACATAAGCCATAGCATTTGTTTAGTATCCTTGGCGGTATAAAAGAATAAAAAACCAAATGGTACTTCGGTACTTTTACATATCGTTCCAACAAAGCAACCCGTCTCCAGCTGTCCCTTTCGCTCGTTTTTCAGGTGCAGCCCGGCTGCTCTTACCATGATCTTGTGACACGTCTGCCCGGTTGTCGGATTCTCCGAAACTAACCAAAAATATATCGTGCCATGTAATTGTCGCTGCCACCTCATCCGGGCGTCATTAGTCATCTGGCCTACTGACATATGGCAAGTTGTATGTAAGAAATTGATTATCATGGTTTCTTGTCCCGCCATGTAGTGCCTTCCCACAGTAACTCTCAACATTAAAAACTGCAAATTTCCTAAACCCCCTGAACTCCGATTCCCCGACGCATACGACCCAAAACAGGCAGTGGTAACGGCAACGCCAACCAAGCCGAGGCTTTTTAGCCCGGTCCGATCTTGGGCATGTCGTGGTGCTCGCTCAGCTTGGACAGGTACGTGTTTAGTTCCTCGACCCGCTCCTTGTGCGTCTTGAGCAGCTCAGGTCGTGCCGCAGCCGACTCGGCCATTTCCAAGAGCTGTTTTTTTTTGGCGGGGCGAGAGGTTAGCCTCAGACTTTGAGCGAAAGCGCCAAGAATGAATCGACTCATTACAGGCATGATGGTATGCGACTGGGGCGGGCAGACGTGCGACGTACCTTTTTCCTCTTTGCCTCCTCGAACCGCCGCTGCGCCTCGGTCTTGTAGCGCGTCGGCTGCACCTCGTCCTCCCCCTCCTCGCCATCCCGCTCTCCTCCTTCCTTGCGCCCCTTGCCGGCCGAGCCCACGGCCAGCGCCTTGTCGGCCTCGTCGCCCGCCTCGGCCGCGGCCGCGGCCGACACCGCCCTGTCCAGCTCGCCGACCTTTTCCGCCGCGGCCGACCTGTCCTTCTTCTTCTTGCTGTGCTTCTTCACCTTGGCCCCCTTGAGCCGCAGCCCGCCGCCGCCGGCGAGGGTGTAGTCGTCGCTGCCCATTGCGTGTGTGCCTGCGCGCGCGCGGGGGGTGGGTGGCGCGCTCGCCGCCGGTTGGATGGTGTCGCGCCGAGGGGAATGGGGGAGCAGAGGTTCCGGGGCGCCGGGTTTGGGTAGAGGCCGGCGATGGGGTCTAGGTGGTGGTGGTGGCGACGACAAAAAGCAAAGTCTACCTCCCCTGTTGGAGTGGGCAGGCGGGATTGCTGCTTCGAGAGTGTCGGCAGATTCGCGAGATGCCCGCCGGTCGGAGATGATGGAATTGGGAGAGGGGTTAGGGTTAGAAGTAGATGGAACCGAGCCGTCTCCAAGTCACGTGCTGTCGCGTTTAAGATGTGGTCTGTGCGCACTCCCACCATCCTATATCTTCTCGGCGGGGAGGCGGGCTCTTTTTGAGAAATTTTCCCCCCCTTTCTCTCCTCAGATCAAAAAGTTTCACAGAGACTGCCACGACCGCCACCACGATTTTCTACGGTGATAGGTTGCCTGCCCTCATCTGAGGGCACCCTCTGGAGATCATCCTTCCACACTTAGGAAGCCTCGTGCCTTGAACCTCTCTGCGGAGGGTTCGTGGGCTAGAGGTGCTGAAATTTGAGGAGACATGCCGACTTGGGAAGAAATTTTCTTTTTGCGTGACACTACTCGTAGCCGCGTCTTTGACATGTCCGACAGCTTCGGACTGCCCTAGGTCAACTGTGCGCGAGGCACCTTGACGTGATGTGTCTACCGCGAAGTCTTGCGGGCCGCTGACGCCGTGATGCTGTCCGTACCTGAGCGCCTGCAACAAGTTGCTCCGGCACGCATGTGTCTAGCCAAGCATTAGTTGTCTTCAGCCAGAGAGGATGAACAACGACACGCTATCGCAGCAGATCGGTAACGTGACTCGGGCCATGCGAATTTTTTTTTTCTTCCTTGATATCTCCAGCCCCAAAGCGAAACCGCCCAACCACCAGGCCATCGGCCCCTCGGCGGCGGCGGCGGTCTCAGATCTGGACAGGCGCACCCGCCCGACCTTGGCCTGCGCGACGACGTGGCACCCTGTTTTTTTAGACGTGCATCGGCAACCCGTCCTGCGTCCGGGACCCGCCCGCTTCCTGCGGCCCGACTTTGGTCGCATCAACCCGTTGTCTGCCACAGATGATCATATGCAGATCGCCACCCGGGTCGCTCAAAGCAGGCGGTAGGGCGTGTAGGTATCCAGGGTTAAGGGCGGTCTTTCACGGCCTTGATTGAGTACTGCTGTACCTGGTCCCTGCCGCACTTGCGAATACAGAGGGTCCGACACATGCGCGGTCCCCAAAAGTCGGGTGTTGGTGCTCGACAGACACGCTTGGTTTCCAGGGTGGGCATCTATATATCTGAACTGATATCAACGTGACGGCCATGTCGATAATAGACGAGCTCTCCCAGGCGAGGAGAGTAAACACCGGTGTGCTCACCTCGACCGGGCGAGAACCAGACTGTCTTTGGTAGTTGACCTACGTAAAACCATAGCTTACATCCGATAGGCCCTCCCCGGCCATGCCCTCTCCAGAGGCCTTCCGCATTTTTGCTTATTCTCCCCTCTCTTCTAGAATCCCACTCGGCTTGCTCCTGTGTTGGTCCCTGACGAACTCCTCGATCTGGGTGTCGTGGATCGGACGCTCCGGCGGGCCGGGGATCTCGTCCGGAAACGGGCTCGGTTTCTTGACTTCACCCTTGCTGCCGTTCAAAAACTTTCCGACCGCCGGCACGTACTGGGCCACTGTTTTCGGCGGGTCAGTCGATTGCTCTCTGCTCCGAAGATGGGTGAGGTGAGCCAAGATGGCAGGTCAAGCTTCACCCACCTGTCTCCACTATGGGATGAAAATCGCCAGGCTTGGATTCTGGGCTCTTGGGTTTGACACGGGCATCTTTGGCGGCCTGGTCCAGCTGCAGCTTGTAGCCTGTGGACCCGGCGATGTTGGCCTCGGCCTCGGAGTCGATATTGGTGGTTTTTGGCTGGCTGGTGGACATTCTGGCAGAAGCAGCGGAGACTACAGAGTCGGCTGATGTATTGGGCGGACGGTGTAGGGTGACAGGCACGGTAATTATTACCGAGATGGCTTATTTTCGATATAGGCAGAGCCTGGGATCCAAGTTTCCAGTCAAGGGGCCCGAATTTGTAGTCTGAAGCGCTCATCCAGACATGCCTTCGTATACTTGGCCGTTGGTTGGGGTTGAGTGCTTGCTTCCCCCAAATGACGTCACTAATGATGGCTGTAGGCGCAGGCCAAGGCGCCAGCACGATGCCGGCAACTGCGTTACGCAGACGGCACCGTGCGATTGCGCGGCCTGGCCGTTTCTGTATTGCATCTATGTCTGCAGTGCGGCATGGTAAACAGTTTGTCGATTTTGTGGAATTCGCAAACAGGCGGCCTTGAAGGCGCATCGCCAGAATATGTAGCCTGGACCGAGAATAAATGCTAGCCCCCAACTCCAGTGCCTGCGACTTCCTTGCAGCGACTAACACAGGGGTCAGGCATTGGGCTTAGCTCGCTGCCCGCAGAGCAGCCGGACGACATGGTGGGGGTACCTCTGGATCGATGCGCTGAGCACCGCAAACGGAAGGCGGTCTGAGGTATTTCCTCAGCCGTCACGACCGAGGACTTCCCCAAGTGGTATCGAGGCCGTCGAATAAGGTGCGGTTCCTCCGTTGTTCCCAGTAGCCATTTTCTGATTCCAGCGCCTTCCTTCAGTGAGACTGTAGGGCTGTAAGACTGTGAGACCCATCAGAAGCTGGTTCCAGGCCCAGAGTTTGAGACAGTTTGTGCAAGAAAAAAAGAAAGAAAAGAAAAACAAGACAAAAATGGCGCCCTCATCGGCACCTATCCCCATCACCATCGTGACGGGCTTCCTGGGCTCGGGCAAAACGACCCTGATCCTGAACCTGGTGCCGCAGCTCAAAAAGACCAACCCGGAATACAAGCTCGCCCTGCTCAAGAACGAGTTCGGCGACCTGGCCGTCGACTCGCAGCTGGCCTCGTCGGGCGCCGTCTCGGGCGTGCAGGAGCTGCTCAACGGCTGCATCTGCTGCAACCTCGTCGGCCAGCTGGGCGAGGCCCTGGTCGAGCTGCAAAAGTCGGTCCGCCCGCACCGCATCGTCATCGAGACGTCGGGCTCCGCCTTCCCGGCCACCCTGGCCCTCGAGGTGAACCGGCTGGCGCGCGAGACCGGGGGCAGGTACGCGCTCGACGGCGTCGTCAGCGTCATCGACGTCGAGAACTGGAAGGGCTACGAGGACACGAGCTACACGGCCCGCCTGCAGGCCCGGTACACGGACCTGGTCGTTTTCAACAAGTGGGAGTCGTGCGGCGAGCGCCGCTTCGACGAGTGCCTGGACCGCCTGGGGGACCTCGAGGTCGACGTCGCCTGGACCAAGAGCAGCAAGGGATGGGTCCCCATCGACCTCGTCTTTGGCGTGGACGGCGGCCTCGCCCAGGCGCTGATAGCCTCGGAGGACGGAGCGGCGGCCAACGGGCACGCCCACGGCCACAACGGCCATGCCCACGCGCATGACGGCGACGACAACCACCAGTCCGAGGTCGAGGTGCTGTCCGTCTCGCTCACCGGCGGCGACAGCCCCACCGCCGCCGTCAGCCCCGACAAGCTGCTTTCCCTGCTCAAGTCGGCACCCAAGGACGAGGTGTACCGCATCAAGGCCGTGCTGACCGCCGCAGCCCCGGAATCCCCCTCGGCCCTTCGGGGATCCGACGCCGAGGCCTCGGCCGAAGCCTCGCCGGGCCCCGGGCGGTACATTCTCAACTGGGCGTTCGGCAGGTGGACCTACACGGCCGTGCCCGGCAGCCAGGGCGAGCACGAGTCGAGCGATCGCGTGCCGCTGCGCATGACGCTGATCCTGGCCCGCTACGAGAGCATCAAGTGGAAGAAGAAGCTCGAGGCCGGCGGCTTTTTTGAGCTGGAAGGCGGCGCCAATGGGGAGCTCAGCGTAACCAAGATTGTCTAGAGTTACGGTTGAGTAGGCGGAGAGTTGCTGGCGAGGATGCCGATGCCATCAGAAGAGAGTTGGCTTGTAAAGAGCATGTTGGGCATGATTTTGGCACATGACTAGAGAAGAAGGGCGTATAGAGATTCGACACGAGGCCGGTAGACGGTTAGGTTTTTCTTTGTATTCGATATCAACTAGACTTGTACTTTGCTTTTTTCTCGAGTGGCGGATAAAGGAACAGTATAGAAAGATACCGCTCGAGCGACGGAGAGGGGTCTCATCGGTAGCAACCATGCTCACTGATACGGGCATATTATATCTTCTCTAGATAACAGAGCTAGCTGACTGTGAATGCAGTGTTAAGTTGGGGCTCGCCACCGATGTTGATAGGCGGATGTTCCGTAGACAAAGATGCCACGTTAACACTGCCGAGATGCCATTGATGTGCGCTAGAAACAAGACTCGGCGCAGAGAGCCCAGACCTTCCGATGGGAAGACATTCTGATCGCCGAATACGCTATTGTCTCGCCAGTCAATAATTCCGTGGTAGAGACCAGGTCTGTTTCTCGCACTGCATCAGAAGAGCTTTGCCATCTGCCACCGACAGGAACTTGGTACCACACATGACGGCGAGCCAGAAACATGCTCTATGTCGCCAACAGATCCGTGCGGCATGTTCATGCATGCAGCAGCTCCCGACATGACACAAGATGGCTTCTTTGGCATGTGGTGGCGGTTTCCCCTGCCGAGAAACGCAGCGCATGACGGGGGAGTTGCTGCTAACGTTTCACCGAGCTAGCTAAAAGCCGCTACGCGAGAGAGAGAGAGAGATAGAAGCAAATATCGGGTTTGCCGATGTCTCCCATCATGCTCAACTTTTTGCTTCGTCCAAAAAGCAGGTTCGGGCGCGAGCGGGCTGTTCTCGTGCATGGAGTGCATCGGATGGAACGATGCATCTCGCCCGAAGCGGACGTTTGCCCTCCCCCCCTCTCAAGGTTGAGGCAATGCAGAAACCATTTGCGCCATGTAGAAAAGAAAAAAAACAGGTATGGAAAAAAAAGGGGGGGGGCCGTGATCGAAACGAGGGCAATGTCCGTGACACAACTGGCCAAACACACGCACACCAACATCGGCACGACCTGCTTGCTTTGTTTTGCATGCCGAGCCTTTTTTTTTAACTGTCGGCGGGTGGCACGGCACGACTGGCGTGCCCGAGTCCTGCTCCGTCTCGTCATCCTGACGGTCCCTTCCTCTCGTGGGGCGTCTGGTCCGGTCCTTGGGGATCGCGGCGGCCCTGCAGTCCGAACATCGCGGGCGCCCGCCCCGGGCGGCTTGTCCCAAGTGACGCAGCGATATGCCATGCAGGCCAGGTCAGGAAGCTAGGTACAGGCGCGAATAGCAAACTGCCGCCAGCTGGCATACACACATTCGGGAGATAGAGAGAAGGGGAAACACAGTGGTGTCAAGGGCTGACCTGGGCTCGCCAATGGGGAAAGGCTCATGCTCGCCGGTCGAATCCAAGAGTTGGCTTGTGACACCGAACCCAAACAGTTGATGGGTGGTTCCATATTTTCTCCCTTCTACTTTTGCTCTTACTACCTCCTGTCGCCTATTTCCTTTTGCTTGTCCTTATGCGCGATCAATCTGAACCATCCATATGAGGGCTTCTTTATAGATACACCTACAATAGCACAACCGCCAAAGATTACCTCTGCTTCAGCGTCTATATAATCCAGAATAGGAGGAGGACGATCAGCACATAAAAGGCATCATATAGCGCAAAGGACAATGAAAGGGGGTCAACTAAATGCTTCCCTGGCCACCAACACCTTCGATATGACTTGGCCTATACGCTAGCTCTTGCCGCGGCGTATCTATGACGAGCCTCGACGTAGTAAATGATTCCAAAAAAAGATCGGCCATTACAAATTGTCTGCGCACGCCAGTGATTGAGCCTCCCCCGGCTGGCGGGTATCACGCATGAGCATAGGCCGCTATGGCCTGCCGGCTATATGAAAGCGAACCTGGGCAAAACACCAAGGGTCTCCTCCGAGAACGGCCATCGGGGCCGGAGGCGACAACAGGAGGAGCAGCCCTGACACAGCAGCAGGTCTGCAGTCCCGTCCCAGCGCACAATGCGACAGAGGGCGCCCGGCCGTGGCTACGCGGTCGTCGGCACACGCCCAGTAGTTAGTTGGTGGATTGAGCAACCCCCTTATCCTCAAGTTTCACAACCGCCCAATTTCGCCCGATGCGTCACCGAGACTGACAGAAAACCAAAACCTGGACCCTCCGGCCATAGGCTCTGTACTATATCATGGATGGGGGAGCACCACACAGACCATATAGAGACGGCCATTTTTTTCTCCCCCCGCCGGCGGCGTTTTGCGAGAAGACCCCGAGTCGAGGGTCCAACCGGGTGGTTGGATCCGGGCCTGCCTATACAAAGACCACGACTATGGGGTGCCGCTCGGTGAGGACCGGCGGCCCCTTTGTCTGTGCATCCGACATGCACCGCGGGACTTGGGCCGGCCTGCTGTGCGTTGGTAGCACCGCAAAGCCATTTCCCGCGGGCCTCCTCCCCTGGAGCCCAAAGTGCCTAGCAGTGCCACCACGGTGGGCCGGCCGGCGGCATACGTTGCGGGCGACCTCCGCTTGGAAGACGCGACGGAAGAAAAGGAAGAAATAACTGGGGATCTCTTTTGGGCCGAAATTTCCCACGCTGCTGGGCGAGGCGAGGACACAGTAGGTAAACGAGGCCCCCCAGTGCTGCTGTAGCGGTCGGTGGAGCTGCTGTTTGTGCGAGGGTGCTCTCGCCTAGCGGCCAGGACCCAAGGGACAGATACACACAGCCAAAAAGTGACGGACCAGAAAAAAACGACGGTTTTTAAGATTTCGGCGGGGCCCGGGGATGCATCGTTGGGCGGACATTGCGGGCATGTCCCCTGCAGCGGGGAGACCGCCGTGCAGCACCGGGCGGGACAGAGTGGGCACTTTGCATGTCCATCTCCTCCACAGTTGGGTACTTTTGAGGGAAGCCCTGGCCCTTGCTGCTGTTGGCCGGGGAGGACGAGGAGGAGAGAGAGGGACACGGACGGCGAGAGAGTGAGAGAGAGAGAGAGACAGAGTAAGCGAGAAAGAAGGGAGAGCCGGCCAGCTGGCGTCGGCTCCACCTCGACACGACACGACAGCGAACCCACGTCTGTCCCGACGGCCCATTGCGACGGTCGAGGCTGCAAGACGAGGCGCAAGAGAAGCGAGCAAGGGGTCGGCCTGCTGACTCTCCCCTGCCGATGCCAGCAAAATCCGTGGCGACGGGATGGCACGTCGGGGCGGATGAGCTGACTAACCAGCCCGCATGTCAAAGCCCGCCAGGTAGATTGCGGCGCGCGCTGGAGGAGTGAGGGCGGGGGGGCGGAAAAGAAGCAAACACCATGCCATGCCGTCCGGTTTGACAGGCTTCAAACAAAGCTCGAATGGCACGCACAAAGGCCCAAGGCTTGTTTCCAACGTTTTGGACGAGTCAAATTAAAATGACGATATACGTGCCCGCTCTTAACATATAGCCCGCACAGTAGCTCCCGCACACGTCGCAGCTTCCTTTTGCCGACTGCGTCAAAAAAAAAAAAAGAAGGAACACAAACAGCGAGGAGCAAGGCCGTGGACGGGTGCACGCGCACCCAGCAAGTCTGGTTGAAACATGTCTGTTTAAACCCCGCACCTGCCGTCCCATCCGCCCTAAGATGAACCACTGCTTGGCAGAAGCCGCGGGCACGGTGCGGTGCAGCTGTCAACTATGATGACGATGCTCTTGCCCTACGCATCACATTGGCCGTTCCTCCCTATTTTTTCTTCTTCTTTTCGCTTGTGTTTGCGTTACCCGACCGCCGGGTTCTCGAATCCCAAACGGCGCCTGCGGTTGGTTGTTTGTGAGCCGGGCTGGACAAGGTTCCCCGTCCAACAGGCATGGCTCTGTCAGCAACGGCTGAAGGGAGCTACGACGAAATCGACAAGACGCCGGACCTGGGCTCCCACAGCAGGCAAGGTGTCACATCCTTCCCCTTCTTCCCCGAGCCAAAGGACGAGGGTGAGGGTGAGGGTGAGGGAAGGGAGGGGGTTCGGTCCGCGACTAGCAGACCCTTGGTATTGATTGGTTTCGTTTCGCATTTGCCGCCCAATAGGGACCAGCCCCGGATCTCTCAGCCGAGTTTTTGTGCGCCCCGTGTGTTTAGGTCTAGTAAGTATCCGCGTCTCGCCAACGCCGGCGTTGGTGGCCGCCACCCACCACTACCCCCTGCTCGCCATGCAGCGCGCGCCGTGGGCGACGGGCGAAATCCTTCAGCGACTTTGCTGCATCTGTGATCAAGCCCGCCCCCACCCCGGTACATGACGGCTATAGCACGTGGGTATTAAAGGCGTGCGCCCCTGAGGGTCGGCGTGCTGGGAACTGGGACCGGGGGGATCACTGCCCCTCTCAGGTCCCACGCAGCGGGTGGGGGGCGCTCCCAAATCCACGTGTGGTGCTGCTTCGTGTGTGTGGCACGGGATTTTTCCCGACTTCTTTTTTGTTTGCTGTACGTGATTTACACCTGCAGCAGCAGCGCTCCGGCACGCTGGGAAATTGGCTCGTAGAATCCCCCCCGGCCCCGGCCAATTAATAGCAATAACAGGCTGTTGCTTGTGTTGCTTGATCTGCCGACAGGTCTCGGTGTCCCTTTTGTGTGCTGTGCTGTCTTTTTGCGGCCGTTCAGTGTGATGGCCTGATGTGAACGCGCGTCAACTACCCGCACCGTTTCTTGGCCTTGTCGAGGCGGTTTGGTCGCGCCGGCAAAGTCGCTCGCAGGTAGATTGCTTTGCGTGGGGAAAACGGGGACCAAAAACAACAGCCGGGCCTGCGTGCGTGCCTAGCCCCCTCTCTCTATTTCTCTCTTCCTCTCTCTCTCTTTTCGCCCTCTAGCATGCATCCTGCATGGCCAGGTCTGGGCTCGCGACAGGCCTTCTACTAGCAAAAGACGCATGCGGACTTCCTGCCCGCCATTGTAGCCAATCAGCCCCCGCCGCAACGGCGGAATTGTGGAGCTGTAAATGCGGGCGCCGGCAAGAAAACCCTTGATGTTGCCTTCCTTCCAAAAGCTAAAGCGCACCAAGACTTTTCCCTTAAACCCTTAGCCGGCTCGTTGACTCGAGCAGGCGGCACCGCGCCTCAGGTAGAGAGACCAAGGAAAAGCAACGGTCCAGCCCCCCCCCCTCCAAAGGGCCAGTTCCATCCGCATATAGCACTCGGCAGGAGGCCGTCGTGGCTCGCTGGGATCCCCGGCACATTTGCGCTCCTGACTCGACGACGACGGATAGTGGCGCCGGGTTCGTCTGCGCCCGGTCTGGCCAGAACCAGCGCCAGTACCAGCGCCAGTAAGAGCACCACCACCACCACCAACGCCAGCATTGATCGAGGAGCGGGCTGGATCTGAACGCCACGTCCAAGCAGGGCTGATACCCGCTCGATAAGGGAGCACAGCATGCTCCCTGCACAGCCTGCCTGGATGCTTCATGCCAGCCATCCTGGCCGGGAGGCGAATTGCCGCACGAACGCCTGAACGGTGTCCCTACGAGGGGGGACCGCCGTCCTTAGATAGCTAGATTGCAAAAAGTGCACCCAGTTGCGGGTACCCAAAGCTTGATCGAGACTTGCTTCTTCAATGCGGGAGTCGTCGCCGATCAGATCCCCGTTTGTCCCTCCCATCCTCGGAGCCCAAGCCTAGAATGGACCTCCCGTCGACCTCGTCTCATCTGCAGTGCCCCGATTCCGGCACCATATGTGTAATCATGCAGGTGAAATCCCCCCCCTCCTCCCGCGCCCGACCGCCCACCCCGACTCTTGCCCGCCTTTAACCAATTGCCCGGCTCGTGTTTTGCGTGCGCAGCCCGGCCAAAAAGGCCCGATTCGGAATAGAGCTTGCATCAAGCCCACAAGGCCGCACCGCAGCAGGCTAGGGGGGGAGAGGATGGGACGAATGGGTCTGTCCATGTTTTGTTTCCGTCCTGTGATCCTGCATTGTTTCCGTCCTGTCAAGGCCAAGCCCCGCGACCTGGAGCTGCAGGATGGGGAGTTCGTCCCATCTAGGGCACACGCCCAAATGCTTGGAGGGGACTGGCAGGGCCTGCGTTTCAGGCTTTCAAGGCAGCTGGACAATGGGGTGATGGTGGCTGCATTCCCACCCACTGAGGGGAACTTCATGCCGCCGCCCTTCCCCCTTTGTCGGCCCCGCGTGTTCACGGCAGTCGGGAACAGAGGGGGCCGAGGGTGCAGACGCCCTCCTAAGGGGGGGCTGGGAGCACAAAGCTCCTTCGTGTGTGTGTGTGTGTGTGTGTGTGTGTGCGTCGTGATATTGTCATTAGGGTTGAGGACACAATACCGCCATGTCCCCACACCCATCAAGTCTAGCCTACCCGGCCCAAGGCGTCAGGCCAATCGCATCTAGGTGGTTGCCGCCATTGCACATTGGGCATCATAGCACACAGGTCCGCAATCTAGGCGAGTGCAACTCGGAAACCTGGTTGGCGTCAACGGAGAGGGAATGTTACGGCACGGACAGGCAGGCAGACCAGACACTGGGAGTGCCGCCGTTGCAGCGGGGTCTGGGTGCAACGCCGAGCCCTTCGATGTATCAACGGCGGCGTGCTATAGCACGTCCGCCAGTAGAACGAGCGCCGCATGCACCGCACGGCCACGGGCATGGAGAGATCTGAGGCCGCTCGAGTCTGGACCGCGGGGAGGTCCATATTGCTGCCACTCCGCCGGCACTTGAGAGAGGGGGGGGGGGGCAAGCGGATATCAATCTCTAATTATCGAGGTTTCAAGAACGATAGCCAACCTTGATCATAGTTGAGAGATAGACAAGGTACGTTTTGGGCTCCGCGACATGGGCCGATGCGCGACTTTGAAAAGCTCGCCACAGCGGGCGAGAGAGCGACCTGTCCAGACCGCTGCTACGTATTTCGTATGCTAAGCGCCGCCCTCCTTCTCCTCGCTGGCCCCCTATCTCCCTCGCCGCCGTCACTGGCCCGACGGCTCCGCGTCGGTGGGGAACGGGCTATATGTGATGTTTCGCTTCTAGTATTAACTACCTGCCCGATTAGGACCCTGTCTCCCTTCTCGCCGATACCACGGCAGTATTTTGTGGTAGCGACTATTGGCAGCTGTCACTTGATTCCTTTTTTTTCTTGCTCTCGACTTGTTTCTTGTTTCTTTTTTTTCTTCTTCCGTTGTCCTCCGGCTATCATCTTGGCCATGACCGTGGAGTCTTTCTCGGGGTGGAGATGCGTGCACCCCATGTCGCAGGCCGGGTTATGGATCAGCACCCTTGTCTCGGCTTTGGGCTGCGGGAAAAAAACATGCTCCAAATCTAAGCAGCAGTTGAAAGTCTGGTAACACCGTTGAACCCTCATTCCCCGGACTGTGAACGGCAGTGGTTGGGCATACCTTTTTTTTTTCTCTTCTAACCCCTCCGTTTTTTTTCTTTTTCTCTCGTAATGAAATTCGACTCGAATTTGGACTCTTGAGGGCATTGTCAGTTGGGCGGAGAAGGTCTATACAGGGGGGGTCCGCCCACAACCCGGCCGGGGACATGGTACTGCAACGGGTCTGCCTTTCGGGCGGTCCTCGGGCTGATGGGCTGCACGGCGAGGGCCCGTGTGCTGGCTGGCTCGCCGCTCGTTGGTGGACAAAAAGAGCAGCAGGCTGACTGGGTGTGGTGTATGTGCCTGCCCTCGATCGCTTCGCGGCACGCGGATGGGGAAAGGGGTGCCATTGCAGCTTTGCAATGTCAGATGCCCTCCCGCGCGCCCTGCTGCACCCTGCTGCTGCACCCTGCTGCTGCACCCTGATGGCGAGGCCGTCGTCTCGCTGTATGCATCTCTATCTCGCTTTGGGACGGTTTCCCAGACGATCCGTCTCACCTGCATGGGCAGATTATCACTCTTGCTCTCCTTGCCCGGTTTCGACCACGTTTTCTCGAGAAAATCCCCAAGCGCCTTGCCTAAGCGAGGCTCTCGACCCCCGTTTTGCGACTGGGCAAAGACGGGCGACGGTGGATAGCGCTGCCTGTCGCTGCTCATGCTGGGCTGTCTTTTTGAGCCTCGCGGCGCACGGTTCTCCCTATGGTCATCCCCTCATTTTGTGAAGATCACTGCCGTTTCCTTTTTTTTCAACCTGCGCACCGACCTCCTCGCATCCCGGAACTCGGAGCTGAGGCACTAGGATCAGGCACCCAGGAGGGCTCTCTCTCTCTCTCTCTCTCTATCCCTTATTTTTCTTTCAATTTTTCTCCCCCGCTCCCCTCCCCACCGTGCAGGCTAGCGGGGACCAGAAATTGCCCATCGCCGGTAGGCAAGGACATGGGCCCGACGGCCATTTCACGTTTCTTGGGTTACGCCAACCGTTCGCCTGGCCAACTGTGCGCTGTGCGTGCGCCTTCAGCCTTGGACGGACACGGACACAGGAGCGGTGTGGAGTGCACGGCAACGGACCGAATTTCCCGTACCCGTGGGCGAGAATCGTTATACTTTGCTGCTTTCTTGATTTTTCTGCCCGAGGTCTTGGGGCTACCGCCGGCCAGCAATTGCGCTAGGGATCTTTGCAAACGTAAGCGTGGGGGGATTCAGCTGTGCGGAGTAGCGAAACTTTACGAGAGCCTCATTGGACGGGAAGCCAGGAGCGGCCTGCTTAGTCCCAGATGCTACTCGACGACATCTGCTTGCCAGACCAAGGCTGTGCCTACCTGTCTGCTGTCGGCCTCGACTGCGACTCATCCTCACGTCGAAGCCACGCACACCCTTGGCCTGGTTCCCACCCCCCCTTGCTGGCCGAGACGAGCGGCCGCTTTGGGGCAAGAACGGGCCTTTTGGTCTGCGGCGGGCCTGGGCCGCCTGTGGCACCGCAAGCACGAGGCCCGGCCGGGGCAGACAGGGGAACGGGGACGGGATGCATGCCGCCTAGAGTGCCTGCATCTTGCATCTGGAGCCCGTTCCCACATCTCGCTGCGAGGTACGATTTTCTGCTCCTCTCTTTTTTCCCCCCCCAGCAATGCTAGGCGACTCTGCAGCCGAGGTGGCAACCTGTCGATGGAGTACGGAGTATCGAGCGAGGAAACTCGTCGCGCCCTTCTGGGTGGGGCCGGATAAATCCGTCTCAAGAGGACCGAGCGCCTGGCTAGGGCGCTTTTTGGCCGTCTTTAACACCAGCTGCAGCGCGCCACCCCTGTCATGTCTGTCCTCCAGAAACGGCGCGCGCATGAGACAGCTGCCAGCTCCTTCCCGTGGCGAGACAGGTTCCCAAATATGTGCGGGATAGCATCGGCCGCTCCCCTGCAATGAGGCGCAGGCACCAGGCACCACCAGCAACACGCTGCGCCAACTCGCCGAGGCGAAATTCAAGACGATTTTTTTTTCTTTTTCCAAATTTACCGCGAGGGCAACACGGGGCAGCGACAAAGCCGCCCGGCTCTCCGAGACAAAATTAAGAGGGCTGAGTTTGTGTTCGGCCTGGAGGCTACTTTCGCCTTTCTAGAATAGAAATCCCAGTACCACGTTGTTGACTCTCGGCCTCCCCACCAGCGCGACGGCATTCTTGGCTCCCGACAGTGGCCGAATTTGGAGTGGGGAAAAAAGAAAAGAGCTCGACATGGGCCGTGGTCCCCTAGGGTGGGCGTTATCCGTCGACAGGCTGTCGGGGCGTCGAGCAGGCTCTCCCTAGGACAGGACGTCATGATGCCAGCTGGGGATACCGCACCGCTCGTTTGCCACGACCCCCAATTGACATTGATGCATTTCGGATGAAAGAGGCGAAAATCAACCAGACAGGTTTCTCTCTTCGCCTTGGCCCCAAACCAAGGTCGGGACCCCTGAGAGGATCCGTTATGCGACGAGCAAAGCCGAGAATCTTCGGGCCGCTTCTTTTCCTTCTGGACCACTAGAAGGACCGAAGCCGAGGCGTCAGTCGTCATCGCCGTCCCCAGCCTACGGTAGCGCAGAAGAAGCTGTTTTGCCCGCACGGCGATCCGATTTGCTCACTGTTCACCCTGTTTGTTTAGGCGGCCTCCGTCAACGCCAGGGGGGGCGACGATGGAAAATGGGACGGCAGCAAGCGGGAGTCGATCATTTGCTCCGCAACTTGAGATCCATCGCCACGCCGCGCGCCCATTTGCATCGTTTGCAATACGCGCAGAGAGAACGTTTACCGAGTCCAAAAAAAAAAGCGTGGCCTGCGATTTCCGCGGGGTATTTCGCCACGCCGTCGTCAATCTCGTCTGAGCAGCTTGATATTATCGCTACCAGTAACTGCCCGCTCGGACCTCTTTGTGCACACTGCCTGGCAGCTCGGGGAGGGGCACCGCCAACTCGGGGCTTGGGTCGCTGGCTCGACACAGGTCACATCGCATCACCCAGCTAGAGAGCAAACCGGTAGCAATCAATTCGATTCGCAGGTGCCGGCCTGGGGCTGGGCATGGCCAAAAGCAGGCATGGCAAGTCGATAGAGCGGCTGGGCGTCTCCAGCTCAGATTCATGCACCTGCATGGAGGAGGCGAGCAGCCACGAGTCAGCCTCGCGGGGACGAGAGAGGCCAAGGGCGGACCACGCCATGAGGGAAACCTTGAGGAGGGCACGCTTGTTGGGGTTGTTGTTATCGCGCGCTGGTCTAGCGGGTTCTTGTCGCAATCTTTGTGGGCAGCTAGTTGCATCATGCAGTCCCTCCTTGGTGCAGCACGCCGGTGGTTTCCAAGAGACCCGCCCCCAGGAATTATGCGGGTAGCGAAAGCCGTCATTCGATCATTAAGCCGGCCAAAAGAAGAAGGGATCGAACCAGAGGCCAGGTAGACGAGCTCAACCCAGACAGAAAGTGGGGTGGAAATGTGTGACAGCTGACGCTTAAAAAAAAAATACAGACGACTTTTTTTTTCTCCCTTGGGTCGACCACTGAAATGCCAGCTGGATCTGGATGTGGGCAAAACCTGTGCTGCTGGAGTATGGCGTAGCTAGCTGTGGTGTTGTGGGCGTCCAAAGCACACGCCCCTTTGCGAACCTGATCCTCACGCAACGCTCGCCGATTGGCTCCTGCGAGCTCCCTCGTGGCCAATAAGATGGGGCATTCAATCGGTTTCTCCATCTTGATATATCTTGGCGCAGTCCGTGCAAAGCAGGCGCATGGCGGCCTGCCGTCCTTTTTCAACCACCATTTTTATTCTTTTTTTTCTCCCTATCTCTCTCTCTTTTCCCGACTCTGGCAGGGTCCGCGCACACACAGCACCTGTCGGGCTAGCGAGGATGTATGTGTGTGTGTGGTCTGACAGATTGGCGCTGTCGACTCGCGGCAGGCACAAAGTTCAATGGCGCCAGAATCTAGCAGCATGGGGAGGGATGATTACACAATCCAGACCCTTGCATCGTCGATTGTCTGCACCCGAGCCGATGTGGACATGTCATGAAATACTCCGGTCCATGCACCGCCCTGACGACAGCCAAATAAACTCGTCAAGGGGGCAGAGCCAGGGAGGTGCACACCGGCTTCAGTTTTGGATGTTGGACTTGGTGAGGAATGGCCTCACTGCGTCGTCATGCAGTGGGCTTCTGCGAGGATTGTTCGGTGAACGGGTATCTACCTGCCTCGCGCCAACCAACCCACAGCCTGCCAGGCTAGACCTAGTACTGTACGTTAATTAGAGGCCATCTCTCCCCATGGATACCCACCTGCGAGCTCCTGCTAACGCGTCAGGTCCGAGTGTTTATAGCCAAGATGGCAGATCGGTATCACAGGCGTCCCTTGCGTTGTAGTTCCTGCAAGTGTCCCGGGCCTCTTTTTTTTGATATGGAGCTTCATCCAAGTGAGGGGTAAAGAGAGATGATGAAGCAAAAAATAGAAATAAAGGACGCCACAGTGTCGCTGCCGTGGTCGCTAACGCAGATCCCACGGGTATTGCGGCTGTTGTAGGTGGGAAATTTATGGCGACGGTACGGGCTACAGGCCCGCTCTGAATGTGCCCCCGGCGTCAAAGCACAGCCGGCAGGCCCTCACAGGACCGCATAGGTACGACTCGATACGTAGGATGCGTAATTGGCGAACCGCTTTGCCGGTGGGAACTATTGAAGATCTTGTCACAGTCCCGTCCGCCGGTGGGGAGAGGGCAGGCGGGAAGAATAGGAAGAGGCGCACGCATGAGGGCGGTCCAAAAAAGCAGTGCGCCAGGGATCGGGCGAAAGAGATACGGGGAGGGGGAGAGAGAGAGATAGAGGCGCCAGTCACGCGAGATGCGGGTGCATGTCCATGCGCAGCATTTCGCGACAACTTGCCGGGCGAGGCAATGTTTTGGCCCGCCGCTCCATGAGAACGAGAGCGCGCTCGCTGCGGGAACACGGAATCTCCGCACAGATGACTGCCCCAGCCAGCCTCTCTATTCACACGAATTTGGGCATCACGAGGAGCACACGTTTCGAAAACACCGAAGATGCGACCGGCGTGCGGGCGGCGGAGGGCGCCTGGTGCGTATCGTGGGCTCGTAGCGGCGGGCGATTAAGCAGAAACCCCAAACACGGGAGCGGCAAGCACACGACCTCGCGCCCAGGACCCTTTGTTTGAGAAGAGGAGGAGGGGGAGAGAGCCGCCCGCCGCCACGCGCGCGCACGTTCTGGCCGTTTGCCGGCCGGCCTGGTTGCTTGGTATTGGTAGTGTGGCAAGCCTTTTGGTGCTCTGGCGTTGTTGTTTAATCAAGAAAAACGTGTGCCAACGAGCAGGGCAGCCTGCCGAACCGCCCGTTTCCTCCCAGGCCTGGCCACACACCCCACCCGTCTCGCCGCTGTCCCGCACCGTCCGAGGGCCGTAATTTTCAGGGGGCGTGTTCTACTGGAGATGGATGATGGATGGTCTGGGCTCTGTTGCCAGCCGCGTTTTGGGAGGGTGCAAGTCCGCGCGCACCACGATAGCGTTCTAGGGGATGGATGGCCGGGTTCCCAATTGGTCCAAGCCACCATGTCAGTCCAGGAGAGATGCGAAATATGTGACAGATGAGTTTGGTCGCCGTGCGCACCAACATCGCAGATGCGATCGGAGGGCAAACACAGTGGGGAGAGAGAGGGTTCGGGCGACATGACATGGCAACTGGGGGCCCTGCAAAAAAGCGCGCCGTGAACATGCCGGGCGGGCGCAGTCGGTGCGCGCGCGCCACGTCGACGGCCGACAGGCCAGGCCAGGCCATACTGACCGTTGTCGACGACGTCGTCGGCAGGTCAAGCGGGGACCTACGTGCGTAGGTATGACACGGAATCAGAGCAAGGCAGGCAGGCAGACGGCCCCGTCGTGCGATACAGGGGCCGGGACCATTGACGAGAATTAGCCAGAAGTGGTGTGCATGCCCGATGCTATGATTTATTCGATCGGCGGTCGCATGAAGCAGCCACTCTCCCAGGGCCGAGTGCCGCTCTGAGTTATGCCGGGGAATAATGATTGCACGGAAAAAAAAGAAGGGCAGAGCCAGCCAACGAGCAAAACATCATGTTTCAACGCTGACAGCCAGTCGTCCTCGCCAGGCCTCTTTTACTGGCTGCCCTCGGCGGAGGAGCCATGGCGACGGATAGGAGGGTGGGTGAGCTCGATTGAGGCTGGCGCTGTGCGGGCTCAGGGGATGCAAAAAAGACCCTCCCACCCACCCTCCTTGGGTCATTATGTGGGCATGACCATTAAGACACAGCCGCTATAGCCCAGGTTAATCGGCCCATCCCAGTGCTGGGCCCCAGCTCGAGGGGAGAGAGACAGAGACAGCCAGCCTCGAAAGCGCCGCCGGGGGGGAGGGAGCAAACCCCCTGCCACTGCCATGCAATTGGGAGGTGTGGTGGGGCAGAGCAAGCTGCTTAAAACAGCCTCTGCTGCTGGGGCCCTGCGCGCGCCGCCGACTCGGACGCTTCTGCAGTGCAGCGCACAACGAGAGGACTGTCTTTTTATTTTTTTTTATTCTTTTTCCCTCTCTATTCTCCCACTATCCCCCCCTGCACGCTGCACAGTGGGTGGGACGGGCGAGCTTTTTGGGAGAGCGACAGGGGCTGGCTGCTTAAGCGGTTTCACATTCCCCTTGTGTCCTTCCCCTCGCGCTCTCTCTGCTGCTGCTGTTGGCCGCATCTCTTTCCCATCACCATCTAGAGTCTTCCATAGCTTCTTCTCTCTGCTGCCACTGCAGCAGCTGCAGCGCGCCGGTGCTGTGTGTCGGTGCCACATCCTCCTTGCCGGTCCTTGTCTGGTCGGCAGCGTGCGCGAACCTCTGCTAGCGTAGGGTCCTGGCCCGATTCCGATTTCTGATCACGAAGGGCCGGGAATCGTATCTTTGGTTCCTTGTCCGGCAGGCACGCTCAAATCTTTTTATTATTATTATTTATTTATTGTTATGTGATTTTTTCTCTTCTTAGGGCTGGGCTGGCGCTAGGCGGTGGTGCACGCACCCTGACTTCTCGCCCTGGCAAGCCATGAGGCAACCCAGAGCCGTCGCCGGTCAAAAAAAAAAAGAAAAAGAAAAAAAGGACGCCAGGGCCAGGGGACTCGAAGCAGCAGGCACGCCCCTCCGAAAAGCGGGCAGGAGGGGAGGGGGCTCAACTGGACGGCTCCACCGCGACCTCTGCTCGACATCCCTGGCCATCAACAACAACCCCAGTCTCGCTTTCTTGCAGTCTGCTCCATTCGCAATGCCACCCCGGCCGCTGCCTGCCCAGAGGGCGCCGCCGATGCTACAGCCCACCGTTGCTGGAGTGCTGGGCACCACACCCCCCCTTTTTTTTTCTTTTTTTTCCCTGTCTCTTTTTTGCCGTCCCCCGACCATCGACAAGGGCGTCTCCGGCGGGCGGAGCTGCGCTACAGTCTTGCATGTACGGTACCCGCCTCGGCGCAGAGAGGCCCAGGCCACACGGCAGAAGGAGGGTGCGTCCGCAGCAAGCAGCAAGCAGGGGGAAGCACGCAGGTTGCTGCACCAGACAGCCGCCCGCACACACATCTCGTTGCCAGCCAGCAGCTTCCTCGGCCACCACCGACGTTGGCCACTGTG
>PYSQ01000020.1:65457-78388 GCA_003049435.1 Nakataea oryzae | reverse complement strand
CCGGGGGGGGGGGGGGGGGGACCCTCGAGTGCGGAACCCGCACCCATGCACAATTCATTCTTCTTTCTTTTTATGTTCTTTGATTTTTCTCCTGTCATTTTTTGCCCCTTCCACTATTCCGTTCCTGTTGTACCCCCTTGACGTTCACCCGAGACAGGGCCCCATGTGCTTAATGGGTGGCACGTTAAAAGTGCTTGCGTGCCCTCACCCTCCTGTCGGGTCTCGATCCTTCAAGCCGCCGTTGCTTGTCATCGTCTTCTTCACCGTGTCCGCACGAAGAGCTGAGCGAGCTTGACCGCAGTCCGCCTTGGTGATCCACTGCTAGAAGCCCAGGCCTGGCCAGGAATCTCCCGGGACGACGAGAGCCGGGGGTTGTCTTGGGGACACACAGTCTCCTGCTGCTCGCCATATCTGCCGCTGGCTTTGCTCCGGACTTGACCTGGATATCCATCCTCTTTTCCTTCTCTGCTTTGCTGGCCCTCAGCTGCGGCTTTCGCATTACTTTGCTTTAATTCGCCATTTCCCTTTTTTGATTCTGCTGCTATTCACCCACTGCCTGCCACGGCACCGCCGGCCCATCCACCTCAGACAGCCTCCACAACGCCTGCCATTGTTTCTCGCCTAGGCACCTTGCTGCTGCGAAGCTTTCAGCTAGCCAACCGACCCCCCCGGGAACCAGAGAAACTGATCCCAGAAGCGACTTGGATAGTATTGTGGTACAATGGCGCATATAATCAACTGTATCCGGGATGGGAGCCAGGATATTGGCTACCTCGGCCAGCTCCTATCAAAGCCACCATCCCCACAACCCACACACGATTCAGTAAGCAGAACCCATGCACCACCCTACCAGTCTACACCATTAAAAAGCCTCGCGGCCCGCTCTCTACCCTCCCTCACCCTTTGCATGCCATCCACGCGCTGGCTCCTTGTCCGCCCATAGCCACCGCCTCTAACACGACATGCAACCCAAACAGCAACAAGCACTGCCTCCAGTGCTGGAGCAGGAGCAGGAGATGAAGCCCGCCGACAAGACCCCGACGTCCTCGGAGAAGTCGTCGCACGTCTGGAGGCTCTACCAGCCCGAGCGCAAGTACCAGCTCTTCCCCAAGGACAAGGCGCAGCAGCAGCCTGCTGCCCCGTCCAAGTCGGAGCAGGTATTCGCCGCCGCCATGGGCCAGCAGAGCGCGGAGAAGACAGAAAAGTCCTCCGCGGGCAGCGGCCTGAGGTTTAGGATCAAGGAGCACAACCTCAACCGCCGGCGTAAAGTCAGCGTTCCTGAGCTGGGGCCCATGACCACGGTGCAGGAGGTCCCGATGGATTCTCGTATGTTGCACCCCTTGTTTTATTCTTTTTGTGACAGCATCGTGGTGGCCCCTGTGTGAAGCTGACCAGCAAAACAACACACAGCCACCATTCCTGGCAGGCCGCCTTTGCACGAGCGATCTATCAGCGCACCACATCACAGCCTGAAGAATTACCACCTTGCCGACGTCATGCTATCTAACAGGAAGACTCCGCCAGTCTGCGAGAAGGATGAGCTGAGCAGCAGCTTTGGGAGCACCAACGAGTCTGTCAGCCCCTTCGACATCCCGAGGCCCGCATCCACCCGGCCACTCTCGCCCAGGAGCCTGGCACCGCTGGTCATTCCCAAGCAAGGTGGGAGCGTGCCCAGGGTGGTCAGGCAGGTCTCAGCCAGCCGCCACCGAGCTGGCAGCACTCCCCCTGAGTCCAGCAATGATTCCCCCAAGACACGGACGCCCTACACCCCTCTCTCGGCCCTGACGACCCCGAGGTCTGCGAGCACCGCCCACACCACCTCGACCCTGCCTACGCCCGTCTCTGCCACGCCCATCTCTGCAGGAGTGGATTCGCGCGGCTCGCCCAAGGGTTGGGGTGAGGCGGCTGCACCTGGAATGACGACGCCGCAGGAGAGGACGGGGACGTCGTTTTTCGACAGCGGCGTCACTCCCAAGGGTCCCAGCTCCGAGGTTCGGCCGCAGACACACACCTTCGCGAACGTGCACAGGAGGAACCAGTCCGAGTCCTCGGGCAGCATCATGGACCGGGGCCGTCCGCGAAAGCAGTGCGACGTCATCCCTGGCGGCATCTCGATTGGCCGTTCCAGCTCCAGGCTCGCCACGAGCGCTGACCGTCGCGCGTTTGAGACCCTGCCCAAGGGCTGGAAGGCGGCCGAGGCCGCCACTACGCTCGACCAGAGCGAGGCTGCGGCGCTGCAGAAGCAGGCGCTCCAGCAGGCGGCCAGGTTCGAGGTCCTCCGCAAGGAGGACGTCGAGGCGCTCTCAAGGGTACGTGGTGTCCACCTTGCTTGTCTGGCCCCGATCGCCGCATGCATTCCCCGGTTCAGAATAGTGCAATAGGCTAACAGGCATTGATCCCTGCACACAGGAGCTCCGCCAGCTGGATGAGCGCACCGAGTACCTGCGCCGCACCTACGCATCGCTCAGGGCCGGCCGGCGCAACCTGCACTCGCGCATCTGCCAGTACCTGCGGTCGCCGCGCGTGGCCAAGTTCACCTACGAGGCCATGCTGAAGCAGGAGGAGGCGCTCGCCGAGCTCGACCTCTCCATCGACGACTGGATTGGAAAGCTGGAGCAGGCCGAGAACAGGCGCACCCGCGTCCGCCAGAAGCTGCTGGAGCACGTCGCCGCCGCCGCCACGATGCCGCTGAGCCCCGGATGCATCAAGGGCGCCAGCGAGAGCCTGCAGATGGCCATCGGCATCCGCGCACCCCCCAGCCTGCCCGCTGGCAACATCTCGACGCCCCCCCGCAGCCCGACCAGGCAGCCCTACTCGGCCCAGCAGTCACCCACGCCCCAGCGCTTTGTCCCATCCACCATCGTGGAGCAGCCGCTGGGCGAAGAGGATGCTGCGGGCGGGTCCATGTGCCTGGACGCCAACCAGCCTGCGCCGACATCGCCCGACTCCCCCACTACCGGCCGCGCTGGTCTCAGCCGCACCGACATCCAGAGCATCCGCATCTACGCCGGCGACGACGTCTACGCCCTCCTTGCCGATGTCGAGAGCGAGATCACCAAGATGGCCGAGGCCCCTCCCGTCCCTTCCCTGTCGGAGAGCCAGCGCAAAGAACTGCACCGTGCTCAGAGCCACGAGCTTCTCAGTGGCCTCTCTGCAAAGTCTTCGACCACCAGCATCTCGAGCACCAAGAGCGCCACCACCTCTAAGCCGTCGTCCCCAGTCCGTGCCACCGCCTCCAACAAGCCTGCGTCTCCAGTCCATGTCGCCGCCCCCAAGCCACCAGCCGCGCCTGCTCCTCCGCCTGCCACTGCCCTGCCCACTCCGCCCATGGGCGATGGCGAGATCTTCCTCACCAGCGCAGTCTTCAAGCCATAGGCCCATGTCTCCGAACTCGATCGCTCCACCCGCCCGCCCGAGGAGCACGTCCCCCCTTCCTCCACCCCCCCTCTCGCATGTCTGTTTTTGTTTTTCACGAGATACAAGGGCAACATCACACCCATCGCTCATCACCCATCACTCGACAAACGATGTTTACGGCCGACCACATCATTGCTTGCCATTTATCTGTCCGCCCCGGTCGCGACGACTTTATTCACCCGGACATATTCATTTCTTATGCTTCCATGCTGGATACCCTTTTGCTTCGATTGCTCGCGTCGAGCCTTGCCGCTATCGATTGCATTTACAAGTCTTCTTACTCTTGCATTGCCTACAATCTGGCTTTGCTCTGCCATTCGCTCAACAGTCTCCTTGCGTTTTAAGTTCTTGCTTGTTTTAGCATATAAACTTTCCTCTGCCTGTATCCAGTTTGTTTTTCTGCTTCACCCATCTGTCTTGCCTTGTACCTTTTACCCCCCTTTGCACACGCACACCCGTTCTGTCACTTCAGCGTCTTGTAATATTTCTGTGCTTTTTTTGTCGCATGCACTCAGCCCTCTACAGCAAGGGGTATGTGCCATGGAGTTGTACTATATTTGACAAGGTCCTCTCGCATGGCGCGAGAGCTGCATACTGAAAGGAGTCTACTTTTTTTTTTCTTTCCTTTTTTTTCTTTTTCCTTATGTTTCCATTCTGAATGTTATCAATGTTACACATGGACCAGGGACCCAGAATCCGCATAGAGTGATTTGACTCTATGCGGTCTAGGTGTTCCCTCCTTGTACTGTCTGAAACGCATGCTAGCGTTCAGAGGCGGCGTTGAGCTGGACGCCACTCGACCGCCATCGGGGAATATGATGGTCGAGGTGGCTCCACTCTAGAGGGAGGAGGAGAGAAGAAGGAAAAAAAATAGAGGAGAGTGATCTGTCAGGTCAGTGGGTTATCCCTTTCGTATCAAGAGACTTGATACGAATTCCGATACCCACTCCGCACAAAATACAAGATGATATCACATACCAAGACAGACCGTGCCCACCTAGCTTGCCTTTGACATGATGTTTAAATCAGCCTCGACCCGCAAGACTGGCTCCGCAAACAGGACAAAAGCCTATTGGACGTGTCAATCTCGGTGTGTGTGTTGTGTGCTCGGGACCGACAGAGCCACGTAAGCACGCTACTCTAGGGCAAAAGGCCGTGTGGACGGGTGGGCGGTTTGGGGACGCCTGCCCGCCGTCATGACGGCCATGACGGGTTCGTGCGCGGGGCGGCAGATGCGTGCTACCTACTGTAGGCAAGGCTGGCCGCAGTGTTCCCCCAGCCGGCAAGCAAGCTAGTCAGCCAACCAGGCGGCGAGGCCACGAACTCCCTTCCCCCCGCGCTAGTGTCCCGGGCACTTTAGCTGCATGGCCTAGCCTAGCGCCTAGCCGCGGCCACTAGGCTAGGTAGTCTAGGTTCATGTCCGTAGATGCAAACATACACACACGCACACTGTCACGAGCTCGGGCACCCGACACTAGCAGCAGAGGGAAAAAAAAAGAAACTAGGCTGAGAATGACGGGTCACCCCCTCCAACAGGGAGCCTTTACCCAACCGGGCTCTTTCTTGCTTTTTTTTCTGACACTCGTCCTTTTTCACCATGAAGCTTTCTGCCGAGCAGCTGCGTGCACGCACTCGCCGAGGAACGCCATCGTCTCCAGCAATGAGCCAGCCACCCGGCGAGATCGACAGCTCCCTTTCTTCCTTTCTTCCTTTTTTTTTCTCTCCTTTTCTCCGGCGCCCGGTCCGTCGCTCCTTCGGGCTTTCTTTCCCCCTTTGCTTCCCGCTTATTCTTTCTTCTTTCGTCGTATATCACTCGAGCGCAAGTCCGTGTAAACTTTTTTTTCTTTGTTCACTCGCCACAGTCATGCGCCCCGACGTGGCTTTTTTTTTTTTTTACTTCTTTCTTTGTTTCTTGCTTTCTTGCTTCCTTTGATATAGCACCGAGCGTCGACGCCTCTCCCTCACATGTGTGTGTGTGTGTGGCGCGCGCGCGACCCAGTCTAGAAGAGACGCGGGCCATTCGGGAGAACTCTCCTTCCACCCCTCCCCCTGCCGGCAAGCCGCAAAGCCCAGACGACGCGCGCCGGCCGGGCAGAACAAGAGCTCGCGCGCGCGCGCCAAGGCCGCGATGATTCCCTTCTCTCTCGTCCAGGAACGCATGTGTATGTGTCTGTAGTGACGAGACAGGCCAGATGTGACAGGGGGGAAAGGGGGGCGTCAAAGCAACGACAAACCACCCCCGACGTCAGTCCGCCGCCCTGCAGAAAACTCGACCTCCGAAGGCTGTTTTGCTACCTTTTTTTTTCTTCTTTTGCACGTGCACACACACACACACACACACACCCTTCTCTGCCTGCTTGGCCCTTGGGGGTCTGACCGGCACGCACGCTAGGACACGTGGTGAGCTCTAGCTGTCATGCTGCCTGTCAGGACTAATGGGCAAAGCAACTGTGCCGTGAGAAGATGGCGGCGGCGGCGGCGCTTGAATTTCTGCTCCGCCTTTGCATTCCGGCCGGCATTTGCTTCTCCCAACCTCCCCCCTTTGCCGCCATCTGCTCTCTGGGAGGTTTCGGCAGACGCGCGGTATCGGCCCGTAATGGGCGCACGGCCAAGGCGAGGAGGAAGAGCGGCCGCATGCACTAGCAACCATGTGAAATGCACTCCTGCCGTAAACTAGCAATAGCTTCATCCCTTAGGGAAGCCACCTGGCTTCTGTTGCTCCAGGGTACTATCCAACAAGGTCCCAGCAACAAGTTTGATGAAAAAAGAAAAGGCCCGATATCACCCAAACACCGAACCCCCAGACGTGGCAAAACAGACTTTGCATGGGCAGATCGTTTTTGTTTCTCAACATGTAATAGTACACAGACAAGACGCCGTTTGGCGGGTGACTCCCTCGCCATTGTCAGGCAAATAGAAACAAGTAGTCGTAAAACAAGTCCTCGTGGATCACGCCGGCCTTCATCATCCATCCATCGTCCCGTATGGGTTTCGCGTGTGTTTTGGACCCACGAGGGGGGCAATGCCGAAAAGACGCAATAAAAGCCAGAGAGATGGAGACAAGGGAGAAGGGACGAGACAAAAGCAAAGCAAAAGACCAGAGAAACCATGTGGTCTAGGCCTCGGCCGGGACGGCGTCTTCGACGCGCGCCTTTTTCGAGTTCGAGTCGGAGTCGGAGTCGGCGTCCTCCAGCTTGCGCTTGCCGTTGCCGTTGCTGGAGCCGTTGGCGGCAGAGCCGTTGGCATTAGAATCGACGGCTGCGGCCGGGGCCGGGGCCGGCTTCTGCTCCTCTGCGGGGGTGTCAGAAGCAGAAGCCTTGGCCGCCTTCTTCCGTACCAGCCCCGAAAGGTCCGTCGCGTTCTTGGTCGCCTCCTGGACGCGAGCTTCGACCTGGCCGGGGGTCTCGCCGAGGGCGGCTCCCAGGATGCCGCCAAGTGGGTTGTCCTTGCCCAGGAGCTTCTCGACATCCATGGGCATGGCGCGGAGATCCACAAGCTGTACCATCGTGTCAGTATTTGCACTCCTACCGTCCCATGTTGCAGGCACAAGAGGCACAGTGGCCGATGGGTGCTTCCTTGTCGGCTGTACTTACTCGTTGCTCCATGTCGGCAATGATCTCCTTGGTGTTGGTGATCTCCTTCCTCGTTACGTCGTTGTCGTCGGGAGAGTGGTTCATGGCCAGCTCGACCTCCTGGTTCTGCAGCTTCAGCTTGGTGCTCGCGATGGCCGCCTCGAGCTCCGTGGCGGCCTCGTCGCGCAGGGACTGGTCGACGTGCTGCACACCATCCGACTTGTCGTCGTCGGTGGCGACGACCGACGCAAACTCGAGTGCCAGAGACAGCTTGAAGTGCGCTTCGGCGATCAACTCGTGCTCCTGTGGGTACAGTTCCTTCTTGTATGCCAGGGACTTGCGCGAATCCGGGATGGCATCCTTGAAGCTGCCGTCAGGAGGCGTCGACGACGGCTGCGCGTTAGATACGACCGAGAGCAAACAGCGGCACTGCAGGAAAAGGGAGGACAGAGAGCGGGGTTTCAAACATACCGCTCGCCCTCCAGGGATATCTCTGCCAGCAGGTCGTGGGTGTCGGCCAGGCGCTCCTTGACGTGCCGCATCGAGGGCGTGTCTCCCTCGTCCTTCTCTTTGCCCTTCGTCTCGGCGGACTCGTCCTCGAGCTCCTTGAGCTGCCTCTCGTACAGTACCCTGGCCATCTCGAGAATCTCAAAGGCCGTGCCGAGGTCGTCATCGTCGTCGTCGTCGTCCTCCTCGCCTTCGACGCCCTATTGTGTCTAGGAGTCAGCGACCTGTCTCGTGTGTTTCACTTTTTGTTTGCCTTGAGTAGTCAAGCCGCAATCACTAACCTCTTCCTGTTCCTCCTCGTCCGATTCCACCAGGTTGTCATCGCCCTCAAACTGGAAAAGGGGCTTTTTGGCCTGGACACCATCCTCCTTCTTGGCATCGCCGGCACCGGCAACGGCCGCGGCTACAGCGACGCCCTCCTCGGTGATGCGCTCAGCCGGCGTGGGCTCGTCGGCCTTCGCCTCGTCGTCGTCCTTCTTGGGCTTGGAGGCCTTCTTGGGGGCGGGCTTCTGCTTCTTGGCCTCGGGGGCCTTGTTGCCGAAAACGTCGCTCTTGGACTGGCCGACCTTGAGCAGGGCGCGGCCGTAGAGGAAGCAGATCTCGGCGTTCTTGGGGCTCATCTCGCCGTTCATCTCGGACTGCATCTCGGCGGCCTGGGAGAGGAGCTCGGCGGCCTCCTCGTAGTTCTTGTGCACGTACAGCGCCGTGGCCTTGGCCGTCAGGTCGGCGAGCGACACGCGGAGCGACTTGTCGACCTGGTCCGGGTCCAGCGCCGGCGTGGCGGCGCCGGTGCCGGGGCCGGGGGTGCCGTTGGCGCTCGTGGCGGCCAGGGCGCTCGCGATGGGAGGGAGCGTGGGAGCATCGGCGCTGGCGTCGGCATCAGCGACGGGCGCGATGGCCTCGGCCGGCACGTCGTCGGCCATGGTGGCAATTGGTGCTGTTTGCTGGGTGGAGGGAGTGTTTTTGTTTGGCCTGCGTCTGCGTGACGTAGTTTGGCCGTTGGTGGGTTGCAGCGAGCGTCGACGACTATGTCAGGTACTCGACTGCTGCGTGTTGGAGCTGGCCGACGGGGTCCTGGGCTCGCAGCTGGACCACACTAGCTAAATGCTTCGGGGGTGAGATGGAGAGGGCCAATAAACGGACGATGGGCTGGCCCGAATGAGGTCGAGGTGAGCTGTCGTCTGCTTCGAGGGTGGCAGCATGAATTGGCTGCGCGCGCAGGGGGGCGGAAAGCAAAGGCTTGGCCAGGCCGGGCGGGTTGCCCAGGCAGTCGCACGACAAGGGACGACTCTCGGCGGCAGCTCGAGCTTCCCCAGCGACGGGGAGCTCCATGACGCGACACAATCACTCCACTACTGCTCCCAGGCGGCCTGCTAGCGCGTGATCGCGTTTGCTGCAGGTGGAGCAACGGCCAGGGCCCATGTCAAATGTCCATCCGGCACGTGCTTTCGGCGCCAGCTGGGCGTGGATGGCGGGGGAGAGGCCACGGGTGGTGCGGTGCAGCAATCCTCACTCAACTGACGGTGCATCGTGGACATTGATCCTTCCACACTGACATTGCCGCACTGCTACTACCTACATTCGGCCCGCCCATTGAAACATACACACATGCACACAAGAAAACACAAACGGAAAATCAACAAAAACACTCTCAGTGGAACTGGTCCTCCGTCACACCCTTGCCCATGGCCGCGGTGCTGCTGACGCCGCCCGTCACCATCTTCTGCAGCTCGTCCACATAGGTCGCCCCGCTCCACTTCTGGTGCTTGACGACGTCGACGCCCAGCTCCATCTCGGGCTCCTGCACGAGCTCGCCGTACGCCCGCATGCCCACCTCGGAGTAGGCCCGCGCGAAGCGGTCGCTGACCAGCGCCGTCGTGTGCAGCCCCGCCAGCGTGATGAACTGCCAGCAGTAGCCCAGCCCGGCCAGCCGCCGGATGTACGTCTCCTGCTCGTCCCGCGGCATGGCCGTCTTCCAGTTGAAGGACGGCGAGAGGTTGTAGGCGAGCCTGGTCGGACGTGTCAGCATATCCCGTCTATTGACTCTGGTCTGTCTGTGTGTGTGTGTGTGTGTGTGTGTGTGTGTGTGTATGTGTGTGTGTGTGTGCCAGCGCAGCCGACAAAGGAGAAACGAAAAAGAAGAAAAAGAAACTCACTTCTGCTCAGGCCACACAGCGTGCACGCCCGCGGCAAACTCCTCGGCCTGCTTAAAGTCGGGCAGCTTGCTCTCCATCCAGATGGCGTCGGCGTACGGGGCGTAGGCAATGGCCCGGTTGATGGCGCAGTCGCAGCCCCCCTGGAGGCGGAAGTAGCCCTCGCGGGTGCGCGGGGCGTCCCAGTCGAAAAAGATTTCGCCGGCTCCCATCTCGCGCGCGATGGCCCGCGCCTCAGCGTTGCTCTTGCCCTTGGCCACCTTGCGGTACTGCTGCTCCTGGGCGCCCTTGCCCTTGGCCTTGAGCGCGTCGACGGCGGCGTCGTCGAAGCGCTTGAGCCCGGCCTTGGCCAGCCACTCGTCCTCGATGGCCTGCAGCTGGTCCCCCGTCTTGCCGGCCTGCTCGCCCGCCGCCATGAGGTCGCTCAGCGGCTGCAGCTTAGGGTTGGTGCTGCCCAGGATGAAGGCGTGGTCGCGCGGGTCGATGTTGGTCGAGATGAGCGTCGCGGCTTCGGCGTCGGTCCTGGCGATGGCTAGGAGGTCGACGCCTGTCCGTTCCACCCTCGCGTCAGTACGGAAAGAAAGACGACAGGAAGCGGAAAAAAGGGGGAGCTGTTCAACATACCCATGATGTCAGCCTGCGCCCGGATCGCGACCAGGCGGTTGATGTGCTCGCTAATGGGCACCAGGACCTTGCCGGCCATGTGGCCGCACTTCTTGGTGCCCGGGGCCTGGTCCTCGATGTGAATGCCGGCGGCGCCCTTCTCGATGAAGAGCTTGGTCAGCTTCATGACGGCCGTCAGACCGCCGTGGCCCGTGTCGGCGTCGGCGATGATGGGCCGCAGGTAGTCGACGTTGGCCAAGCTGGCCCGCTCCTTCTTGGACACCGACAGCCGCTCGCTCCGCTGCTTGCGGTCGTGGAAGAGCTGTGCCATGAACAGGTGCGCCACCTTGTTCGGCACCGTAGTCTGTGGTTTTTTTTTGTCATCGTCAGTCCGAGGTTTGTTCGAGAACAAACACTGCAAAAGGGTGCCTTTCCAATGCTCCAGAGAGCTCACTCACGTAGGGGTAGTCTGCCAGATCCGGGCCGGGCTCGTCAGAGGCCGACGCGGTCGAGGACGACTGCCATCCCGAGACGTAGACAGTGTCCAGGTACTTTGCCATCTGCGTCACCATGGTCGGCTCAAGACAACCGTAGGTGTAACTAGCATCTTTGTTCTGCGCAAGCACGTATGGTGTGAGTCGGTTGTGTCACTTTTTCTTCTTCTTTTGCTTTTTTGGGGTCTGGGGAAAAGAAAAGGGCCAGAAAACGCACCTTGAAACGGCCCTCGAGGATGTTCCACAGCTTCTTGGCCTGCGAATTGCTGGGGTATTCGATCTTGAGGTTCCCCCGCTTGGACACGATCTGCTCGGCCGTGAAGGGCCGCTTGGTGTACCTCCAGCGCGGGTCGCTCCACCACTTCTTGACCTCGGCCACCTCGCGCGCAAAGATGTCATCCTCCTGGCTCGGGTCCACCGACGGGTTCACCATGTTCTTGGACGCCATCCTGCCGGCCAATTGGGGGGTCTAGCAGGGTGCGGAGGTATAGTGAAGGGCAAGAATGCGCGTGCAAGGGAGTTGGGGGTTGTTGTTGAGTCGTTGGCAGCAAGCAGGCAGGCAAGCTTGGGATTGGGCAGGTTAGGGATACACAGAGAAGGAGAAGAAAAAAAACGGTTGACAAGATGATGTCCAGAAACAAAGAATACAAAGAAGAAAAAGAGAAAGACGAGCAAAAAAAAAGAAGCCGAGGAGGAAGTAGATCAGAGTCAGACACTAATCTGGATACGGAGGGTTCGAGCTCGGGTTTGGGGGAGGAGGGCAACCTAGGCCGACCTCATGCCGATGGCAAGCCGCGCCGAGCTTGTGAAGACGGGCTTGGGGGGGCTGTCTGCAGAGCTCCCGTCCAAACAAGAACGTCTCTTTACCCCGGGCCAGGTCAGCCAAGCGGCACCGCCCTCCCCCCCACTCATCCCCAGGAACGTTCGCCTCGGGAAGGGAAGGGAGGGGGGAGGAGGAAGAGGACCACCCGACCCTGCCTGGGTGGTCTTGGGGGGCCTGGAAGGTCGTCGGGAGACATCGGGCTAGCGGCTGTTTCGTCTCGGCCTTGTATCTCTTTTACGCCGTTGCTCTCGCCTAGATGGGTACGTACCCTAGGTGGTTGGCTGGACGGGGTCCTTGTCTTTTTTTTTCTTGACGCGAGGTACCTCTACTTCCATCTACAGGGGCTCCCCGACTGACAGCAGCCGTGGGTGGTGCGTGGTGGGGGTTGGGCGGTGCGCCTACATAAACTCAATTTGTGCCTTTGTGCATGGCCTGGGAGACCTTGTGACGGGAAGCTGGAGCGATATTCAAGGGCACGCTGACAGAGTAGACGGTTTAAAAAAAAACAAAGTGCTAGCGATTTTTTTGGCTGCAGCGGTGACAGCCGGCTAGCGATTGCATCGGTGCAAGTACCTGGCCCCTGGGTGGGTTTGCCCCCATGCCGCGGCGTGGCGGAATTTGGCAAAGCATCCCAAGGTCTCTCGGCTCAAGGGGAAGGAAACTGGCTGCAAGTACGGTACAGTACAGTGTGCCTCTGCCAGCTGCGCTGCACGCACCTCGGGCGGGGGCCATCAGCCTCACGCACGCACGCACGCCGCTAGGCCGTCATGTCGCCCGCCTGCCCGCCCCCCCTCTCCCCAGAGTACCTGCCCTGGAATGTGCACCGTACAGGTACAGGCAGGTACCTGTCCCATCCGCATCCGCATCCGCATCCCGATCACCATGCCCATGCCAATGCCAATGCCAATGCCATGCCATGTGCCCATGTTACCGAACACCGGCTTCGCTCCGAGCACTCTGCCCGCCCATCCATCCAATTCGTCCGCCCGTACGGGTTTGCTCTCGCGTGCCACTGCTAAAAGCAAAAAAAAGCAAGAAGGAAAAAAAAGGACAAAAGACGGCAGCCAGTCGAGACTTGCAAGACTTGGAGGAAGGAAAAGAAAAAGAAAAAAAAAAGCTCGACAGCCAATCCAATTGGGCCAGCCCGTCCCTGCTGTCAACGACCAGCTTCTTGTCCCGGCTCCCCTCCCCCCAGGTCCCAGTCGCTGGGGCTTGCGTTCGCGGACGAGCTACAGGGCAGCGGTTATTCGAGGCACTGCTCTGGGCATGTGAAAGCAAGGCGGCTTGCCCTGCGTCATACCCCAGAGCACAGAAGGCGGGTGCACGAGCATGTGCCGGTCATACGGCTGCTCTTGGCCCCCC
>PYSQ01000020.1:37406-65426 GCA_003049435.1 Nakataea oryzae | reverse complement strand
CCCCCACACCAGGGGACTCCCCGCCAATGGCAGCTTGGGCCTGCTGCCGAATCGGGCAATCCCACTGCCTCGGCCAACCTCATAATGCCGTTGCTGCGGGCGCCAGCCATCACTCAACGAGCCCGCCTGTTTCGTCACATGCGCCCCGGCCAAACCACTGCCCAGGCCGAGCCGGGGAAACGGGAGCGGTGCAGGTGCAGCCATTACTAGGATTAGACGACATGACGGCCAGTCCCCAGGCCTCCCCCGCAGGCTGCGCAACCTTGGAAGATATTCACATTAAAGTATAGTATGGTCTGGCTGCTCCTATCGAGGTTGGTCGCAGGCCCTGACCTGTTTTGCCGCATCATACCAACGCCGCACCCCAACCCATCCGTCGTATCCTCGGCACGAGACCAAGACAAACAAACAACAAAAAAAAAGTGCAGCCAACTCCCCTCTACTGCTTCCTTGCACTACTTCTAAGCAATTCCACGCCAGTCAGCCCCGGTGAATGCGCCCTAAGCAAAATGCTTGAAAACGAGCAAAAAAACACCGACAGTCTGTTGTTCCGCCTCATGCTTGTGAGGAAAAGGGCATGCAGAATCAAAGGTCAGGTCCAGGAGGATGGAGAATAAAGCAGCACGCAGCAAACACGCGACCACAAGAGTTTTGATGCTTCGTCCGGGATGCCCTCATCTACTCCATGTCCGCAAGCGCCCGGTTGCGGTTGTCCTCGACGGCCTTGATGAAGGTGTCGTACGGCGTGAGGGTGCCGAGGGCACGGCGCATGTGGGCGTTGATGATCTGAAGGCCGTAGATGTAGCTGGCGTTGACCCAGCCGAATCTGTTCGGGCGCAGCAATATGTCAGCAAACAAGAGACGATTCAGAAAAGAAAACCAAGACGGAAAAAAGGCGACACGAACCCTTCCTTGGCAACGCCCTTGAAGTCCAGGCCCTGGTTGCCGTACTCTGCGTCGACGCGGTGCGGATCGACAGGCCGCGTGACGTCGTACTTCTCAACCACAACGCCGTTGAAGTCGCTGAAGGCCTTGGTGATCATAAAGAGCCACTTGTACGCAAGCCGCTCGGCCTCCTCGGTGAAGCTGTAGCGGTACAGTCCGGTCCACGCGAGCATTTGCTGCGGAGCCCAGCCGTAGGGGTAGTCCCACTGACGGTTGGGCCGCTCGAGTCCTATCTCGCCGCGAGACTCCTCCGTGCCGGACAGCAGGCCGCCGTACGCCTCAAACTTGGGCAGCGCCTTGGTCACCATGAGCGCCGCCTGCTTCGGGCTGGCCACACCCGCCCACAGGGCCCAGAGCGTCGTGCAGCTCTCGTACGTGCACTGCTGGCGCGTAACCGTGTCGTAGTCAAAGTACATGCCCTCCTTCTCGTTCCACAGGTACTTGTCGATGGCGAGCTTGCGCCGCTTCGATCGCCGGTCCCAGATGGCCGACGACTCCACCTGGCCCGGCTGGAGCGAGCCGACGCAGTACTCGGCAGGGATCACGAGCTTGTCGCCAAAGACGGTGCGGATGGTCCGCGCAATGTCCGTCTCGTATTTGAATAGCAGAGTGTTGAGATCCACCGTGGCGAGGTTGGCACACACACGCTCGAAGCGGTACGTCGTGTCGTGGCCCGACTCGCGCACTGCACGGTCGTGCATGAAGTATTCGTCCAGCTCGGGCTCCTTGATGTGGCCCTTGTTGTAAGCATCCACGAACTCCTGGAACTTCATGCCGTGCTTCTCGGCGTAGGGCTCCAGGATGTGCACAAAGTGGTCGGCCTCCGTCTCGGGCGGCACCCCGAGACCCTCGGGCCGGTACCGCGACAGGCCCGTGACGGGGTCCAGGCGCGGCTCGGCGACCCAGACGCTGTGGTACTCCTTGATGGCAGCCAGGATCGCAGTGCGGAGGAACTCGATCGCGTCGGGCTCATGCTTGATCTTGTCGTAGACGCGCAGGGCCATGTCGGTGAGGAAGGGAGGCTGCGACCGGCACAGGTAGTAGGAGCGCGTAGCGTTGAGGATCTTTCCGTAGTGCTTGATGCAGAAGCAGAAGTTGAGCACCATGGACTTTGCCAGGTGTACCTTGTCGTTGACCAGCAGGCCGAGCGACTCCATGTAGCTGTCCCATCCGTACAGCTCGTTGAAGCGGCCGCCCGGCACGACGAAGGGGCGGCCCGACATGACCGTCTCGCCCGTCTTGGGGTCGACCGTCTCCTCCATGTCAACGGCCAGGAGGCCGGGCTTGGCGTTCATGTCGCGCACGATCTCGGGCGTGATCTTCTCGGGAAGAAGCTGCACATCGAGCCTGATCTCAGGCCGCGACTCGGCCAGCTTGGTGTAGTACTCGTACTGCTCGGGGGCGCCCCTCGGGACGTAGATGCGGGGGCGCGGGTCATCGGTCCAGTCCTTGGGGTCTCGGGCGGCAATTTCGATGCTGGAGGCGTCGATGCGGCGCGTCAGGGCGTCCCAGAAGTGGTCTCGAATCAGCCTCGACAGGCGGTTGACTGGGTTCTCGTTGAGGCGGGCCTCGTCCAGGATAACCTGCTTCCGGCCGTACTCCTTGGCCAGAGAGAGCTCCTGGAGCAGGTTGGAGAGCATGTAGGTTCCACGGATGTCGAAGCGGTTGTGACCATTGGAGGCGGCGGTCCGCAGAGTCAGGACCTAAGTGGGTGCAGACGGGCCACGGTCAGTCGCTATACTAGACACCTCCACAAGGCACGCTAGACCGGGCAGATCCGTGGTACCAGGCGCGGCGTGGTGGGGCACCATGCGGTGAACCCGAGGGAATTGTTGGGCGTGGGTAGCGTCATACCTTGGGGCCGTTGTCCTCGATGGTGATTTGCATGTTGCCATCGGTGTCCTCCTGCGACTGCAGGCTCTCGAGCGTCGGCTCCACCTGGATCAAGAACCGGCGATTGGTGTTGGACTCGTCTGAGGAGCGGTGGTTAGCATGATCATGAGGGGATTTTCAAAGCTGGACACTGAAGAGAAAAAAAAAATAAAGAAAAAAATGAGTCCGGGGCTGCTTACCATGACTGCCTCGCCGGAAAGGCTCCTTCAGGCCGAGGCGCTCCATCTGCTTCATCAAGCCATTCTGTAGATTCCGTTAGTTATGGCACAGGACACAGGGACCAGAGGCGTCGGCGTGCGGTGCAGTGCGGTGCGTACCTGGGAGTAGGTTCGGGTCCTTGGGCCGCTCCGCAGGTTGGCGTGGCGGTCGTCCGAGGTGTAGTACGTCTTTGCGTCGTCAAAGACGTTGTGGTCGTCCATGGAGCCGCGGGAGCGGCCCTGCTGCGGTTGCGAGGTGCTCATGGCCGCGGGGAGCGGGGTCTGGTTGGGCATGTGGGAGACTGCTGGCGGTTCAATTGTCGTGTCGTTTGCCGTTTCTTGGTGGTGGAGTTGGGGACGGTGGGGGTTTCGATCTAGAGCTGGGGTGGTATTAAGTGACGGCAGAAAAGCCAAGGGTCCCCTTCCGCTGATCGGAGGCAGGTGAGTGGCGGCGTTGCGGCTGTATCTGCTGTCGGCGCCCACAGGTTCAGGTCCAAAAAAGGCGAGGTCTGGAAGGCGAGAATCCCGGGATGAGAAAAGATGCCGGGCTTTAGATATCGATCGGGACGTGGTAGAAGCTCAGTCGTCGGGGTTGTTCTGCAAGGGCCAGGACAAGGACTCCGCGGGAGCAGCGGGCGGGCGTCGAGATTTGCAGGGCCCAGAGCGCGGGACTGGAAATTGAATTGTGAGCCCCAATCAACAGCTGGCCCGGGGGGTCCTCAACGATTCCCGCTGGGCGTGCGTGCGTGGGAGGTGTCACCGAGACCAGGATCTCGGGCTTGCGGAGTTGCCAAACAAACCTCGATGATTAGCCCAGTCTGGCTAGTGTGCAGGGGGCTCTGGTGCTTGCTTGTGCTCCGAGGGCAGAAGGCAGCATGGGGGTACAGAATTGGTGATCACGCGGGCAGCAAAAAAAAGAAGGAGAGAAAGGCCGAGGGCGATGAGAAGCAAGAGCTGGTTGGCCGAGCCGGTACAACAAAGACAGACGGCTCCCGCGCAGGACGGGTGGCGTGGCGATGCCTGCCTGCCTGCCTATGTATGCGCTCTTCTCTCCTGCCCACATTCGCCCCTCCTCAAGCTCTGGTCGTGCCAGACCCGACGGCACGGGCTCCAAAATGAAGTCAGAGGCCGGCAGCTCCACCGCTTTTTTTTTTCTGGTGGGCTTGCTCCAGTCTCCCTGCCTTGCCTGCAATAACGACGGGGTCCCTTCCCGGACCGTACCCCCACATGCCCCCCCTCCCCAGTCGCAGCTCTCGACGGACGAAGCTAACAGAGCAGCCCCCTACCGCCAGGCAGGCAGCATGGATGAGCAGGGATGGGTTCTCTGGCTGCAGACCCAACACCAGCTCGCGCGCGCGACGGACGGCTTGTACCGTGCAGTGCACGTACGACCCGTGTGGTTGTGGACGAGGATGTTGGCATGCACCCAAGCCGAGACATGCTCAACAACCACAGACACAGACACAGACACAGAAAAACGAGCGGGCGGCTTTCGGCCCCTCCAATAGCCGGCCAGGCCTGACCAGCTCTGCCCCACGCGCTTGGTTCGTTGCTGCACTCTGACCGCAGCAGCAAATTCCATCATTGATCGGAATCGACGGGCGGGTTGTGATGCCGGAGCGGGGCAGCACGGCGTCAATTAGATGCATCGCCTGAAAGACCTGCAAGACCTGTAAGTGGTGTCCACGGCAGGGCTGTTGGCGGTCTGCCACTGGCTGCAGGCCGCCCGGCTGAGCCGCCTCGCCTCGAGTCGAGTTCAAGTGCTTGCATCCACCTGCCGCCCTCAGCTTCGCGGCGTGTCGGATGACGTACTATGCCCCTCTCTCCCTTGGAGAGCGGCCGCTGGAGCTTTGCCCCAATGCGACGCTGGCAGCTCCGTCGCCAAGCAGGCAAACCCTCTCCTCATGAAACCCACTGTCGCGGCCGGCACCTGGTCGCTGGCATTCTGGTCGCTTCCACCCCCAGCGGTGGCCGTTGGACTTTGCGATTCCATGCCGTCGGCGTTTGGCCTCCATGGCTTGAATCCGCCGGCATAAGAAGAAGCCCACTGCGTGTAGCATCGGCCGCCGCTGATCGTCTCGCACCCGCACGAGCGCTGTGCGCCCAGCCTCGGCCCCACGAGTCGTGCAGTAAACAGTGGGTAGCCTGTGTCGCGACCTTGCCAGGGCTGCCCGACACAAAGTCGCCAAACATCGCGCAAGACTCTCTGGGTTATGCATATCCGCCTGCTGCCCTCTTAACCAACGTGGCCGGCCTCCTCGCCTTGTCCCGCGGCTCTGCGAGCCTCTCCCGGACTGGCCTGGACTGGACTCCCGCCGCCCATCATGTCGAGCAATGCTCCAAAATCACAGGCGCCGCGAGCAGCACGCGCCGCCGCCGCCATGGATCCCGCCAGGAGCCACAAGCTGGGCGTCACCTCGGGCGTCTACATACCCGTGTGCCTGAACATCCTGAGCATCCTGATGTTCCTGCGGTTCGGCCTCATCCTTGGCCGCATTGGACTGCTCGGAATGCTGGGTAGGTTGCATGCGCACCTGCAATCCGCTGCATGCGTGCTCTCGACTGGCCCGAATTGGCTTTGACTGATGACGGGCTCGCAGGACTCCTCGCGCTCTCGTACGCCATCGACCTGCTGACGACGCTGTCCCTCTCGGCCGTTGCGTCCAACGGCGAAGTCAAGGGCGGCGGCGCCTACTTTTTGATTTCGCGCTCGCTGGGACCCGAGTTCGGCAGCTCCATCGGCATCCTGTTCTATCTCTCCCAGGTCCTCAACACGGCCCTCAACGTGGTCGGTCTTATCGACTGTTTGAAGCTCTATTTCACCACCTCGATCCCCGATGGCTACTGGTCGTCCTACCTCCTCGAGACGGGGGCGCTGCTCCTCTGCACTGCAATGTGTCTCGCCGGCAGTGGCATGTTTGCAAAGGCCAGCAACGCCCTGCTCGCTGTCCTTACCGTCGCCATCTTGAGCGTTCCGCTTTCTGCCATCGCAGTGCGGCCCTTTGTCGACTCGGATCGCGGCGTCGAGTTCACAGGGCTCAGCCTGGCCACCCTGAGCGGCAACCTATGGCCTGCAGCCACCCGCTCCGGCACTCGCTCAGGCGCTTTCAAGATGTTTAGGGATTTGTTCGGCATTCTCTTCCCCGCCACCTCGGGCATCTTTGCCGGCGCCTCCATGTCTGGCGACCTGCGCAATCCCAGCAGAGCCATCCCATCTGGCACTCTGTGGGCCATGCTTACGACGCTGCTCGCCTACATCTTGGTCATACTGTCCTTGGCTGCGAGCACCACCCACGCATCCCTCCTACAAGACGCCAACATCATACAGACCACCAATCTATGGGCGCCCATCATCCTGGCCGGCGAGTGTGCCGTTACCTTCTTCTCCGCACTGATGGGCCTCATCGGCTCCGCCAAACTCATGCAGGCTCTGGCCAGGGATAAGCTGGTCCCGGGCCTGTCAGTCTTTGGGCTCGGAACCCGCAAGACCGACGAGCCCCTGCTTGCCATATTTCTGACATACGCGCTCGCACAGCTATCTCTGTTTGCCAACCTTAACCAGATCGCCACGTTGATCGCCATGGGATACCAGGTAGGTTGTGCCCTGCACTTCCAACACTGGGCTGTTGTAGAGGTAGCATGCTGACGGTTCTGACATGGCTGTGATAGATGACCTTCTTTGTCATGAACCTGGCTTGCTTCCTCCTCAAGATCGGCTCGGCTCCAAACTTCCGCCCGGGCAAGTGATCCCCAGAGTCGCTATCGCATTTGTTCTGATCCTTGCATAATACTGACATGTGGACGTCCACATATCTAGCTTTCAAATTCTTTAGCTGGCACACAGCATTTGCTGGTAGCTTGATGTCGGCCGGCGCCATGTTCTTTATCGACGAGACGTACGCGACCTCGGCCGTGTGTCTGCTGGTCTTCCTCTTCTTGCTTATCCACTACCTGAGTCCGCCCAAGCACTGGGGCGACGTGTCGCAAAACCTGATTTACCACCAGGTCCGGAAATACCTACTCCGTCTCAAGCCGGAACACATCAAGTTCTGGCGGCCGCAGATCATCCTTCTCGTCGACGACCCCAGGCGGCAGACACGGCTCATCCAGTTTTGCAACTCCATGAAGAAGGGATCCCTATACATCCTCGGCCACGTTATAGTTACCGACGACTTCGAATCCGGTGTCCAGGAGGCCAAACTCCAGCAGTCGGCTTGGACCCGGTACATTTCGGAATACTCCAGGATCAAGGCTTTTGTCCAGCTCAACATGTCGCCAAGCATCACCTGGGGCGTGCGAAACCTGATCCTGTCGGCGGGGCTGGGAGGTATGAGACCAAACATTGCCGTCATGGGCCTCTACAACATGGACGAGCTTCGACTGTCGCGACCGCGGGGTAGTATCCCTCGAGCACCGAGATCCCGTCCAACTTCATCTTCCCGAAAGTCCCAGGAAAGCGCAGCGGGTCGCCCTGCCCGACCGCAAAGGCGGCGTGGCGACACAACAGCACGGCTTTTGGAGTCGGAGCTGCCAACGGACGTAATTAGGACCGAGGAGAGGATGTCCCCGACTAGCTACCTCACTATCCTGGAGGACCTCGCGCTTCGGTACAGGCTCAACGTCGCCGTCGGCAAGGGTTTCAGCCAGCTGGAGACGCCACGCCGGGACGGGAGCAACTCGAAAAAGTACATCGACCTTTGGCCAATTCAAATGTCGGCGCAGGTGGAGGCAGATGGCAAGAATCTCGTCACTTCCAACTTCGACACTTACACGCTGATCCTGCAGCTCGGCTATATCCTCCACACCGTCCCTGCTTGGAACCGCGCCTTCAAGCTTCGCCTGATGGTTTTTGTGGAATACGAGGATGATGTTGCGGAGGAACGCCAGCGTGTCGCAGCACTGCTCGAGAAGCTGAGGATAGAGGCCGAGATCCATGCATTTTCCTTGGCTTCCGGAGCCCTGACTACCTATGAAGCTATAGTCCATGGGAGCTACAAGGACTCATTTATTGAAAACACCCTGGACGAGGCGCTGAAGGGCGAGTGGTGGGAAGACCTCAAAGCGCAGCGAGAACTGGGGAACAGTCGTGCTGCCGGGGCCGAGAGCAGCGAGACATCGGAGGCTTCTCGAAGATATTCTGGCGTGGGCTTTCACACCCTCGCAGACAGCCCCAAGAGACATAGCATCTCTTACAATGTTCGCATGGGCTTCAGTATGGGAATCCACGTACAGAATCTCCCACGCAACGTCTTCGACCTCGGACCAGGTAACGATGTCGACAGCGACGGCAGTGAGGATTCCGAGGAGGATTACATGGACACCGACTTCAATGACGTCGAGGGCGCGGCGAGCGAATCGGATTTGTTCGGCTTCGCCCCTTCCAGAGCGCCTTTGCGAGACGGCGCTTCCCGACGGAAGAGTGCCGGGGATACGTTGATTCAAGTGTCGACGTCCAAGAAGAAGCGCCCCCCCGAGAACGAGCCCCTTATATCAGGGGCGCCACCGAGAGGCTCATATGGCACTGTCAAAGCATCCTCGTCAGGTCACACTGCGAAAGTCGCCCCAGACGCTGCTCGACACCGCAATCAGACTGCAGGTTCCGGAAACCTGCCTGATATCACGCCGGTCCGGCCTCGGAGCCCGGTGCGGTCTTCTTCCACAGTGTCCGCCGCAGCCGCTCCCCCGGCACACGCGGAACCCTCTGTGAGCCCTGCTATATCACGGGCTCAGTCCTCGACACTAGCGCCATCTTCGACGTCTCTGAATCCCACAAGCCCCGACGAGCCGCGGCTGCCGGTGCGCCCGGCTTTCTCCCGGGCAAACTCGTCGAACCGTTTCACAAGCTCGCTTGTTCCAGAGACGAAGATTATCGACGCAGGGGGCACAGCGGGGAGGAGCATCACGTTTGCCATGCCGGAAGGTGTGCCGGGCGACGGGGAGAATCCAATCCCTGGATCCAGCGAAATCCCGGCAACAGGGTCAGCAAGTGACATTCGGATCGACATACCAGAGCTGGTGGCGGCGACGCACTCAGGCCACCGGCGCATCCCGTCCAGAACTCACAGCATCAACGAGGAGAGCGGCCAGTCGTCCCCGGGCGGGCTGACGGAGCTTTCGTTCAACGACCTCCCCTGCCGCGCTCAGCATCTCATCATCAACGAACTGATGCAGCAAAACAGCAGCGATACGGTGGTTCTGTTCACGACGCTGCCCATCCCTGAGGAGGGGACTCACGAAAGCGAGGAGGCCAGCGTTGAGTATCTCTCTGCCGTCGAGATATTGTGCCACGAGCTGCCGCCTACGCTGATGGTGTTGAGTAACAACATGACTGTGACCGTCAGCTTGTGATTTGTAAGAATGGCCATGATTACAACAGAGGGCATGTGCGCTTGACGGGGCACGAGGCCAGAGATGGGTGCCGGAATGCTGCCTGGTGCATAGTCTCGTCTCCCGAAGAGGAAACTCTCACGCCACATTGCGAACTTTGAGTTTCTTTGTTTCCCATTCATGGGAGAGGAAAGAAGCGAGCTCGTCAAAGTCGGGGGAACTCCAGGTTGCACGATGGTCTTTGGGTGTGCTCGGTTTCGAACTGCCGGCCAAGGACAAAGGGGACGCCATTTTTGACCCTGCCCTCCGGGGGCACCAACCCCTAGTAGCCTTTCTTGCGTTCCTTTCTTTATCATTTCGCTGAATAGAACCCGCCCGACTGCGCCTTGTTCTGTGAAGTATCGTTGAAGGTATAAGGGGTTGGCGGCAGTCTGGCCAGGGATTTGAGAATGCAACCTGTTGGGATCAAGAATGCCAATAATCTAGCCACAATTCACCATCACATTAGTTCTGCTCAGTCGATTCGACAAGCGCCCTCAAATCGCACAATGAATCAGGGAGGAAGCCTGGCAAGAAACCAGCGCGCGTTTGTGCCCGTTCACACGCCCGACCGCCCAAGCCGGCCCGTGACGGATGCGCCGTCGGAGGAGAAGTGTTATGCCTTGCTTTCTGGCCGCAGTAAGACACAGCAGCAAGGAGCAGGGGGCAGCAGGACGCCGTCATCTTCGTATCCCACCCACCACGACAGCGTTGGCGGTGGCAGCAGCAGGCTGAGCGCGTCGAGCGGCATGCTGGTCGTGCACCTCGACATCCCGCCGCAGCCGGCACCGCCTGTGATGTACGAGAACCCGAGGCCTGCGCCGCTGCCGTGGCTGAGAACGGCGGGGCGGCAGAGTCGGCCCGGCTCCGCTGGGGGCGGCGGCAAGGGCCACAGCCACCGGCCCTGCTCTCCATCCCCGATGAGACAGCAGCAACAAACGACGGCGGCGACGGCGGGCAACAGCGGCAGTAGCGGCTCCTCCTCTCGCCGCCGCTACTGCCACGACAAGGAGCTCCCGCTGCCGCGGATCGACGACGAGGTCCGGCGGGCTCAACGGGGCGGCAAGGGCGCGGGAAAATCTGCGGATGGGGAGGAGGAGAGGCTGCGGGAGCCGAGGAATAGGTGGAGGAGTTTTAATAGCCCCGGCGGCGACAGGAATGAAAGGAGTGGCACGGGCAGCCGTGGAAATGGTCATATCGCCATGGCGATGGCGAGCCGCCACCAGCAGCCTCGGGGAGTGTTGTCTTCATCACCCTCGTCCAGCGGGACGGAGGTTGCGACGGGTGTCTACCGACAGCGCCATCGCGGTGCCGGCGAGGTCAGAGACCAGGGAAGCGGTGCTGCCATAGCGCCCGGCCAGCACCTTTCCAAGAACAGGGGAAAGGATGGGAGCGGGAGCGGGAGCGGGAGCGTCAGAAGTGCTAGCAGCGGGAGCTACTATGGAGACGGTGATGACTACCCCGAAGGGAAGGTCGAAGAGGTGGCGGGTAGGCAGAGCAAGAGAAGGAGAAGCAGCGCGTTCGAGTACGGTGCGCAAGCAGCGCTCTTCGGCAGATCGAAGGGCTTTGTCTCGGACCACGCCGACGAGGTTGATAGCAGCAGAGGCAGAAGGAAAGGGGTTGCGCTCATGGCAGCGCCATGCCCGCCGCGCCAGGTTGAGGCCGTTAATATCCCGACGTTGGCAAGGCCGGAAAAGGCGACGGACGCGCACCAGAACATGTTGGAGTTTTCCTTTACGACTACTGTTGTATCTACGCCTGGAAGTGCGCAAGAGAAATCCAACGGCGGCAGCAACGCCCGCACGGCAGCGGCAGCGGCAGCAGCAGCTTGCCGCCACCGACTTCCCGTGGCGGAGCAGAGACCCGTTCCCTTTGTTGACGACAGCTCGGATGATGATGACTGCGACGGCAGAGTACCGGGCTGGAACAGCCAGTGGAACCCAGACTACTATTTCGGCGGCTCTCGTGACGGCGTGAGCACTAGGTCTACGCCAACGTTGCCGATTCTGAGCAAACTACAGGGAAAGGGAGAGGGTGAAGAGATGACTCTGCCGGCGACTGTGTTCAGGAGACGCGAGGAGCCGACGTCTTTTATATAAGCTGGACGCAAAAACGGCGTCAAGCCGCACTGGTCGGTGTTGATTGTTGTGGGGCGTGGGTTTTGATGTCAATGCTGGGAACGACACCTGGCTTTGACATGGCCCACGATGTGCACAACAATGGAATCGGTTGTCTTGCTCCATATTTTGCCGAGAACAGAAGGAAGCACGAGGTTGTTATCTTGCTTGAGACCCAGCACAGCTGCAGGCGGTGGATACGTGCTTGGATGTGGATGTGGACTCGACGCACCACTGGACACACCACGGCGGGGTATTTGCATCTTTTCCTCACGTGCTCGCGATAGGTCCAGGCTGCCCACTTGCCAGTTTGGGCAGGAGGGTGACTTTGCTTGCTTGCCAGCAATTCTTCGCGCGGCACAAAGCGAAGCAACCGCACGAGACAGGGCGCCAAGCTTGTCGCGGCTCCCAGGACACGGCAACCAGCGGCTACCACACAGCAAAACCACCACCAACATCGACCCCCCAGCTCCATGCGGGGCCTGCTGTCAGCCGCAAGGACGACGACACAGTCCGGCAGCCGGCGCCTCGTGTCGCCCACCATCCACCACGGCTCGTCGCTGCAGGTGCGCCTGTCCTACACGCCCAACATGGCCGCCCGCGACCCCAGCACCGCGTCCAACTACGACGCCTGGCGCACCCGCCACACCACGGCCAACCTCAAGATCGACTTCCAGCAAAAGTGCCTGCGCGGCTCCGTCGTGCTCGAGCTCGAGTCGCGCACCGCCAAGGCGAGCACCGAGATCATCCTCGACTCGAGCCACGTCTCGGTCGAGTCAGTCCGCCTCAACGCCCAGGAGCCGAAGTGGGAGATCAAGCCCCGCTCCGAGCCCCTCGGCTCGCCCCTGCACATCTCGGTCCCCGCCGGCGCCGCCTCGGGCGAGGTCGTCAAGCTCGAGATCGGCGTCCGCACCACCAACAAGTGCACCGCCCTGCAGTGGCTGACCCCGGCCCAGACCTCCAACAAGAAGGCCCCCTTCATGTTCTCCCAGGCCCAGGCCTGCCACGCCCGCTCCCTCTTCCCCTGCCAGGACACCCCGGACGTCAAGTCCACCTACACCTTCAACATCTCGTCCCCGCACGTCGTCGTGGCCAGCGGCGTCGCCGTTGACGATGCTGCTGCCGCTGCTGCTGCCGCTGACGACGGCGACAAGCTGTACCGCTTCGAGCAAAAGGTTCCCATCCCCTCGTACCTCTTCGCCCTGGCCTCGGGCGACATTGCCACGGCTCGCATCGGCCCCCGCTCCTCGGTCGCCACGGGCCCGGACGAGGTTGCTGCATGCCAGTGGGAGCTCGAGGCCGATGTCCAGAAGTTTATCGACGCGGCCGAGAAGCTTGTGTTCCCCTACAAGTGGGGCGAGTACAACGTCCTGGTGCTGCCACCCAGCTTCCCGTATGGAGGTATGTTGTATCTTTTGCCCCAAGTCTGGGAGGAGGCGGGACTAACACAGCAAACAGGCATGGAGAACCCCATCTTCACCTTCGCGACCCCGACCATCATCAGCGGTGACCGCCAGAACGTTGACGTTATCGCGCACGAACTGAGCCACAGCTGGTCTGGAAACCTGGTAACTTCCTGCAGCTGGGAGCACTAGTGAGTTGTGGCCCTGAACTTTCTGAAAAACAGATATCTTCAAATGCTTCTTCTACACCAACAGGCTGTACTGACCACGAACTCGCTAGCTGGCTGAACGAGGGCTGGACCATGTACCTCGAGCGCAGGATCATTGCTGCCGTCCGAGGGCAGCCTTACTTCGACTTCTCTGCCGTGATCGGGTGGAAGCACCTTGGTGGGTCTGCCCCTTCTCTACCGCAAGACTGCTACGGCGTTACGCGCTCTTCAATGCTTACTTTTTCCATCAGAGGACGCCATCGAGGAGTTCGGCGCGGACCACGAGTTCACCAAGCTGTGCATCAACCACAAGGGCATCGACCCGGATGACGCCTTTTCGACTGTTCCTTACGAAAAGGGCTTCCACATGGTCTACTACCTTGACAGGCTGGTTGGGCGTGAAAACTTTGACAAGTTCATCCCTTACTACTTTACCAAGTTCGCCAACAAGTCGCTCGACTCGTACGAGTTCAGGGACACATTCCTCGAATTCTTCGACAAGCCCGAGTATGCCTCGCTCAAGGACAAGATCGCCGCCATCGACTGGGAGGGCCGCTTTTACAGCCCCGGACTCCCGCCGAAGCCCGAGTTCGATACTTCGCTGATCGATGTCTGCTACGCGTTGGCGGAGAAGTGGAAGAGCAAGGTTAGTATGCCCCTGCTTTTGCTACCGATCTCACAGCAAAGCAGAAAGAGAAGAACACTTGGTCCATGGCTAGTCTTGCTGACTCGAGATGTGAACACAGGACTACACCCCAAGCAGCAGCGACGTTGCCGACTGGTCCGGCAACCAGAAGCTGGTCTTCCTCAACACGGTGCAGGACTTTGCCGAGCCCGTCTCGGCCCAGCGCGCGCAGTTGATGGGCACCACGTACGACCTCCTCGACACCAAGAACGTCGAGCTCAAGACGGCCTACTACCTGATCGCCCTGCGCGCCCAGGACTCGGCCGTCTACCCGGGCGTCGCCGATCTGCTGGGCCAGGTGGGCCGCATGAAGTTTGTGCGCCCTCTGTTCCGCGCCCTCAACAAGGTCGACAGGCCCCGCGCCCTCGCCACGTTCGAGAAGAACAAGGACTTTTACCACCCCATCTGCCGCGCCATGGCCGAGAAGGACCTGGGGCTCGCCGGCGAGGCCAAGGCTTAGCCGCTCTGGGCCTCTGGTGGTCTTGTGCTCTACCGTCTCATCCAAGCTTCAGTGATTTTGGACCTCACAGGTTGGCTTGTATATCATGAGATGAATAGTTGAAAAAAAAAACATGTTTATCCAAGGAAGTGAGCGCGCTTTGCAATGACAACACGTCGTCCATACCGCCTATTCATCGCCAATTGTGAATGGGTAGCCAAAAGACTAGGGATAGTAGAACGTTGGCGCAACGGGCAAATAGTCGAGCATGCGGCATGAATTCTTTTTGTTAACATTGTAGTGTACATAAAGTCGAGATTTCGCCTCGAATTGGCCCCTTGTTCTAGACCTTGGCTAAATCCAGGGGTGGAAGCGCCCCTGAATGCCAGAAATGCCGGGTTGGAGTCCCGTTTCCGGGACTCTGTTGCCTCGGATAACCGGGCGCCATAGTCGGCACATTTCCCAGCGATGTTTGGGAACCGACCAACCAACCATCTTATGCCATGCTAGGAACTCGTTCTCAAAACGGGTCGTGCAAGATGCAGCCGCCGATCCGTCGGAGCGACTTGTCCCGCCAACAGTTTGCTTGGCTCCGAGTCAAACCAAGGACCTCGGAGCAGAAAAGCGAATCTGGCCGCAGGCCCGACGTAGAAGAAAAAGACAAGCCAGGACAAGAAAACAGGCCGTCTATAGCTCTCCCCTGAAGAGCATCTCCCGCCGCCTGTCGCGATCCTCGCGGGCCTGGGTCTTCTTGGGGCCCCAGCGCTCCTTGACGCGCTCGAGCTGCTCGGCCATCTCGCGCTTGTGCTCCGTCATCTTGGACGTGCCCGTGGCGAGCATGACAAAGGTCTTTGTGGTGTTGTACTCGTGCGCCAGCGCCGTCACGGACCACCGCCTGGGGTCCCTGGCGCGCTTCTCGCGCATCTCGCGCACCTCCTCCTCGGACACGAGCCGCGACGTCGGCGTCTTGCCCCTGGCCTCGGGGAGCACGTCGGGGGATAGTGCGGGTTCCGGGGAGGAGGACACGCGAGAGGAGGAGGATGAGGAGGAAGAAGAAGAAGAAGAAGTACCCGAGGAGAACAGGGTCGCCAGGTTGGCGCGCCGGCGCGGGTCGCTCTTGGGCAGGAAGGTGAAGGGCGTGTGGTAGACGGAGGGCTCCGAGGCGGGCGGGTTGAAGATGATGACGTCGTTGTCGCTGTGCGGGGCCGACGGGTCAAAGACAAAGTCTGGGTGAGGCGGGATGTTGAGCGCGCGCTTCATGCGGCTGGTCGTGAGCTTGGTGCGGCGCTGCTGCTGGCAGAGGAGCGGGGTTCTCGTGCCGGCGAGGCGGCCGGCCGTGGCGAGCTGCCGCGGCCCCGTTGTCCTGAGGAGGATCTGGGCCTCCATTGTAGCCGCGAGAAGGGGCCGGTCTCTCTATGTCTCTTTTATGCGTGTGTATACAAATTGGCCTGCTGGACCACAGTCGAGGTCAGGCGGCCGGCCGACGGTAGTGCGGATAGTAGCCGTCGGGGCGGGTGAGGGGTTCGCGACAGTGCCCCCTCGGCGGGACTATCGGACCAGTTGAAAAGCAGCTGCAACCTTTGAATTGCAGCCTGCACTGTCCGAGTGGCGGGATGTCGTCGCTCCCCGGGAATCGAGTTGTCAACCACCTTTGGGCAGAGCTGTCGTCGAGCCAAGATGATGCTCAAAAAAAATGTCAATGAGGGTCGCGTGGGTAATGGGGCAGCAGCCAATAGAAAGCAGGAATTCGTGGCCATATTGCCCCACCACCTTGGCCTCGAGATTTTGGTCTTTGGTCGTCCATCACGTGGAGCATCCACAGCTTTTCCAGGTCGATTGGTTCAGGGTCCAAGACACTGTCAATTGAAGAGGGGTTCCATGCGGCGTTGGTGCGTGGCGTTGCCCTCTACAAGCTGTCCAGCAGCTGCGCAAGCTATATGCATATGTACTAATGCATGTCTAAATCACAACCAAAATACGACCGAACCGTTCGGTCTCTGTGCTTATCGAGAGCCCCCCCCCCATAGCGAGCGGTGCACAGCAACTCTTCTTCCTGCTTGTTTGGCCTGAAGGAAATATTGCTGGCGAAAGGCCTGCAGCCATCCCTTTGAGGAACTTACCGGTGTTCCTAGCCGGTCAAGACCGAGGCTGTTGCGGGCTGGCACAGTGAGGAAGCTGCATCTATGATAACTGGAACCAAACGGTCTTTTCTCGGACAGGTCTGCGCCAAATCCGTCGGTCGTTTGGGTGGACGGACGTGCGCCAATTCGGATGCGGACTCTACCAACCGTCCGCCAAAGCCGCCGGCACCTGCTCGTAAACTATGAAGAGCTTTCCAGTGTCTCTACCAAGGGCCAGGAACCAAGGCCAGATACCGAATTCGCGTCGGCAGTTTCGTGCATGCAAGAGAGTCGGCTTTGTCTCCATGCACCGCGAGGTTTGTGCTGTAGCCCAAAAGCCGGCATGTCAGTGTCAACCAAATGAGACGGGTTTGCCAGGGTTTTTCGCGGGCCTTGTTGGTCTGGAAGCCCGCCGTTTCCTCGGAGGCCCTGCACTCTGTCACTCCGAGTCTAGGCCTAGGATGAGGTGTCGCCGACGAGGCGGTCAATGAGCCGAATGAGGCTGGCTTTCCAGTCCTTGCTGCTGTGCATCGAACCCGCCCAGTGGTCCTTATTCTCGCCTCTCTAATCATCGGCATTTCACCGCGTCGCCGCCCGATCCCCCTCGCTGGTTTGCGGTCCCGACAAGCGAGGTCCGGGAAAACAGATTTCAGCATGGGACCCCGGCGTTGCTCCTGTGGAGATGTCTTGCCGGCGCAGGAAACCGTGGTTTCTCGCCGCCAACGTCGCTGGCGCCGGCGGTAAAGTCGTCGGCACTCTCGAAGGATTGTCGCCATCCACAAAACGGCGCAAGAAATCCTGTTCTCGGACACCTCTCGCAAGCCTCAGGGCGAGTCAGAGGCGACAGCTGACATGGTTTGCCATCCGGTGATTTGGCCTTGTGTGGAGCCCAGCCCGAAGAAAGTGGTCGAGTATACTCATCGCAGCACCGCACCCAGCGGCTGGGGAGCTGTGACGTCAGCCGGGGGTCGTCGCCCCGCGTCCATCCCGCCATTTCGCCGCCCACTTCGGTACCTCCGACTCGATGGATGGGGCGGGGGCATGGAAGGTGGAAGAAGGAATCCCGCAGGCCCAGCCAGGCCCGGGGCTGGTATCGTCGAGTCTGATTGATTGAACGCGGACACGAGAGAGAGATGAAAAAAGAAAAAGAAAAGTAAAATCAGCGAAACCGCCTGATAGTGCTTGGGCCAAGAGCTGAATCGAAGGTCTAGCCAGAATTGCTTCGATTCATGCGGACGAGCAATTTGCCCAATGGCAGCGTCCGGACGAGAAGCTGGCTGACAAGGCCGACGCTAGGTTTGGCACCAGGGGCCGGCGGAACGTGCCCGGATGTGTCCAGAATCCGTGACAGGTTGACAAGCCGGTCAAAGGACCCGCGGAGGGCTGATCAAGCGGCGCGATAATGCGGTCGGCTCTGCTGGGCCAGCGTTGGCGGCGGCCTGGGCGGGACAGGCAGGGCACTGCCGGACGGGCAATGCGAGTGCTGTTATTCCCTGCATGGCAACAGGCATCGCATCCATCCCGCACGCGGCACTCACATTTGGCTGGCTGTCGACGACGGCAGCTCGGCGCCCGCGGCGGCGTGATGAGGCATTCGTGGGGTTCAGCTTGGGTCGCGCCAACACCACGTCCACCGTCGCACCCGGCCAGGACTCTGCGCCCCTTGTGACCGACATGTGCTCAATCCTCGGGCACAAGGAGCCAACACCACCTAGGCTCAAAAGAGGTGCTGAGTGGTCCGGCGGCTAGCGGCAGGCTGCCTAATGTGCCTTTGCGGAGGCACTTTAGGCTCTATGTGAGGAGCGGGCGTCGCAGTAAGCCGTGGCGGGCAGGCCAGCTGCACCCGCCCTCCTTCTGCACCTGCACCGCATGCACCGCCGGCGATGTGTGGTGGGCCCTCGACAGGCAGGGACGCGGCAGCCGGATGCACGCAAAGTGGAGGGACGTTGCCCGAGGGCTGGGAGAGGGTGGTGTGGAGGAGGGCGGCGCGCGGCGCAGGACTGGAAATGAAGGGGCATCATGCTGTTTTGTCGCGGGCTGCCAAGGGCTGCCTACCCAGGCAAAGAAAAAAAAGGGTTGGGCCACCCCTCGATCTCGTATCAATCCATGGTCTGCTGACTTTTAGCTCCTTTTCCCTTGGTCGGCGTGCTTTGCGTGACACGGCAGCGCCCCTCCTCCACTCAAAGGCCTGCAAGCACATGTGCAGCCCGGAAACCAATTGTGTGCCTAGGTCGAGTGGTCGTGTGTCTTGCATCCCTCCTGCATGTGTATCTCATACCCTCCAGCCTGCATCTGAGACAGGGAGCTGGCGTGGTGAGGCAGCTCCGAGCAGACCTAGACGCCACAGCCGCCTTGGAAAAGAGAAGAAAGGGCACAGGTTGAGCTGCAGCAAAAAAAAAAAAGGGCCGCAGGCAAGCTTGAACAGGAGCCCTGGGCGGCCCAATCAAAGCGCTATCTGGCGGACGCCGTGCAGCAAGGGCCGGTGGGCCGGTCATACACTGCCGATCGTGACTGACGCACATCGGCATGCACACATGGAATGGGCGCTCAGTCCACCACGCCCACGACCCGCACCGAATCGTCAACTACTGGAATTTGGGTTTGGCTATTCGTGCCTATACTAGGCGGAAACTAAGACTGAACTTATGGGGAGCTCCCGAATGGGTGCATGGGAGCGAAGGGAGCAGCAGACGGCCAAGAGGGAGGACGAACGAGAACAAAAACCAGGTGACTTTTGGCCGTCGGCCGCCGCTGCAGCGCCGACCCGAACCCTCGACAGCACCCGATGCCGCCACCAACCAGCCCGAGGGAAGGCTGCCTGTGTCGGCGGCACTGAAACAGGCAGGGAGGGACGAGGTGGCCCTGCTGGCTGGCCGGTCTTGGGTGGCAGCGGCTGTTCCTGCGTCAGGCCTGTTCTGGCGACTGCGCACTTCTTGGAGCCGGCTATGCTATGCTTTTGCTTACGTCGTCGGCCCAGCACGAGAGGCGAGCCCGAACGAAGGCTTGGATTGCGTGCACCCCACCCGCAGCAGCCCAAAAAAACCAGGGCCCGGGCCACACGCCATGGATCGTCCCGTGAAAAATCAAGCCCCAGAAAGTAGCAGCGCACAGGGCCCCGGAAAACCCCCCTCCATCACTCTGTGCAGCATCGATAGCGGCCAGCACCCAGAACACAAGCCCTGCCTTGGTCTAGGCGCCCTTCTTCCTTCTCCCAGGCAAAGCACTCCTGAGGTTTTTTTTTCTTTCTTTCTTTGTAGATCGAACACAGTAAGGGAGGACACACAGGGCAATATTGGACAAAGAAATAAGCTCTCGCGTCGAGGTAATAAGCAGTAGGTTGCCCTCGCTCATCGTGGGCGCGCGGTGCTGGAGCTGGCTGCCTGTCATGCGACGTATGCAGCCCGTGGCCCGCACCCGCCCAGAACCCAGAACGACTGCCTGCTACGTGCCTGCGTGCTTTCGTCAGAACGCAGCGCCCACTCCACTCCAGCACATCACCCCAGGGGTCACACGCCCACTCCCGCCCTGGCCCAACACCGAATCCCCGTCGTCCCCGCGACAATGACTGTCCTGCTCCCGCCCACTCCCTCCTCGTCCTTGTACAATACCTGCCATGATCCCACCTCGCCCACCACCGCCTGCCCGCCGCAGTTTTCTGATCTGCACTTCACACAGCACCACGGACGACGACGCCTGCCCCCGTCGAGATACCATCCCGTCACTCGCACCACCTCCTGTCTAGGCGATACCATTGACGTAGGCCGCCCATCCGCCCTGCTGCCCGCCCCCGCCGTCGGCACACGCTCCCCGTGCTCGAGGGTTGATGCCGGCCCTGGACTGCGCTGACTTCCAGGTTGCTACCTGCAAATAGGTTTCCGATAAGCACATCTTCTCCCGCCGCCCCGCGCACTTTCAGTTGCCTCAGCTGCACGGCCGTCGTCATTTCCACGCCGCCGAGCTCGACCACGAGTCCGAGCAGGATCTGCGTATTGCCCACGTCTTGGCAGCCGTCGCCAAAATGAGTGCCGCTTCCCAGGCCGTGCTGCAGCCCAGCAGCGCCATCCAGACAAATCCCCATCCTTCCACAGTCGTGCCCTTCCCGAGTTCGACAAGCGAAGCCAGCACCCCACGCCCCGCTGCCGCCAACGAGCTCGCCGACGACGGCAAGAAGAAGAAGCGCTCCCTGTTTGGCTTCGGCAAGAAGAAGGCCGAGGAGCCCCAGATGGCGGCCACTACCGCCCCTTCCACCACCACCACCTCCTCCTCCACCACTACCGCCATTGCCAACACGTCGGCCCCAAGGGAATCACCCTCGAGGCGGACGACGGCATCTTCCTCCAACCGGGCCCCGACATCGCCCGTGCGCGCTCTTTCGACGTCCCCGCGCCTGTCGCCTCGCATCGCGTCCCCCGCCGGTTCGCAGATCTTTGAGCGCGACGTGCAGGAGGCGGCCGCGACTCTGCCTACGTCACCCGCGATCCCGTCGCACATCACGACCGAGGACTTCATCCCGCCCGTGCTCGACGCCTCCTCCGAGGCCATCACGGATGACCGCATCGACCCGGACACGGTCGAGATCGTGACGCACTCGTCGCACCAGCCCGCCTCGGCTGCCGTTGTGGCCGGGCAGCAGCTGCACCACCAGCTAGGCCAGTTCTCACCCTCGAGCTACGACCAGGGCGGGCCCGGCGCGGCCGCCTCGTGGGCTGAGCAGCTGGCGAGCTTCGAGCACGCCGGCCCCAACGTCGGCCTGGGCGGCACCGACTCGGCGAGCAACTATGGGTCGCTCGACGCCGCCGACGTGCGCCGCCTTTCCTTCATCTCCTTCGCCGATGTCGTTCAGGCCGAGCAGGGCCACGGCCACTCGGGCCCGGGCGCCTCGCGCGACAGCATGCACCTGGCTGGCCTGACCAGCCTCAGTGCCCTCAGTGGCCAGGGCTCTGGGGCCGGCGCCCGCTCGCCGTCGCCCATTCGCTCGCCCGTCTCGTCCCAGGGCGGCGGCATGTCGTCATCGCCGCCGACGTCCAAGTCGGGCAGCATCCGCGGCCTGGAGACGTCGCCCACGCGCAAGCCGATATCTGCCGCCGTGGGGGGTGGCACCCTCAGCCCTAGCAGCCCGCCCCCGGGCCTGGTGCTGGCGGACGGCGACCTTAAGATCGAGACCATGTCGCAGGCCCTGCGTAGGACGGGGAGCACAGACCTCGGCGGCCTCAGGAGCTTGCCGCAGAGCCCGGTCGAAGGCCCTTCGCGATAGAGAGCTGACCAGCCCCTGGTCATCTTTATCTCTCGGGGAAGGGAAAGGAGAAATATGGCGTTTTTAAGGGATCGAGGATGTTTGAGAGGAAAGGTTCTTTCTTGCAAACCTAGATTTTGCTTTTGCTTTGTGGGGTTTTTGCGTTGATTCTTTTCCGGGACTTTTTTTCTTTTTTCTTTTTCTGAGCCTTCATGATGGATACACCCCCTTTTGTTCCTGATTTGTCTTCACTTCTTTTTCCTATGGGTTCGGGTTATAAGCCACCCCTTGGGTTAGTTTTTGCGCGTTCTTATACTCGCTTTTGTGTCTTGTATTCTTGGTGCGGGGATTGGGAAATTTTCAAGATTGGAGTTTGATGAGGAACCTGAAATTGGTTATTGTTCCGTGACAAGCGCTTTAGCTTTCTCTTTTTCGTCGATTGCTGTCACCAGTCGTCCAGGATACTCTTCCTCGCGCAAATACTTTGATGATGAGAGAAAAAAAACAATTTTTTCGATTTCTTCTACTTAGCAGCTTTTTGTTAACCCGGAGTTTTAACTGATGATAATCTTGGCATGCTTGAAGATGCTGCATGTGATTGGGTTTTGCTGGCGCGGCAATGCGTTGTTTGCTGAAGCCCTCGGGATTAACAAAAAAAGATCAAGAATGGATCTGGAGAAGAAAGGATTTGTGGAAGAGCCGAAGGAAGATGGCGCTCGAGAGCCCCGTTTGTGCCCAGGGCCCAAGGTGCGTCTTTCTATGGAGAGACGGCAGAGCAATTGTTCGCATCTCGGAAACCGTACGTGACGAGACGGATCAAACCCGCTGGGGTCGGCCGGGATCGTACGCCGCTGGCTGTGCGGCACGTTTGTATGCAGATGGGCCACGGTTCGGTGTAAGTGGCTCGATTGGCCGAGCCTATGCGGGCGCGCCGGCTCGGCAGGACAAGGGTCCTTTGGCCGAAAGGCACCGCTGGGGAAATAAAAACAGGGGTCGGGTCTCTGGCCCCGGAAGCCGGCGCCGACTTTCGGAGGTGTCGACGGGGCGGTGTCTGCGCGCACACACACACGCACAGAGACACAGAGAGCGTCTACTGTAGATATGGTTGGCCAATTGCTCTGCCCTGCAGGGTAGACGGGATCTCCAGTGGGTGATGGGCGAGCTGCCTGATTCACCGTTTTGGGTTGCCGATAGGTAAGTAGGTACCTACTTGGGTGCCTACAGGACCCAGCCCGACAGCCTAGAGCCCAGGATACAGGTCATTATGTCCAGGGCCATGACGTCGACGCACCGCGGGCGGGCGCCAGGGGGGGGGCCACGCCGAGCGGGGACGCATCGTCGGCAACAAAGCGGCTTTGTGTGGGTCTGGAAGCCTCTGTAAGTGGGCTTGGTCAATGAGTCCATGACGGGAAACCTGCATGTACAGTCCGACTTTTGGCGCCAAATGGCTGTGTCATGGATATCGCCACGTTTTGCCCTGTCGGTCTGCTTCGCCGTCCAGACACCTGGCTTGTCTCGAGGGGCACGAGGAAGAGGAAGTCAAGAGGAAGCAAGACAGGGAGAAGCGGAAAAGGCGACGATCCCGTGCGTTTCTAGGACCTTCCGGTTGCGGCTTGGACGTGTCCTCCCGGGTGGGACCCCCCCTCGAGCAGCGGGACCGGCGATTGCAGCCCAACGCGCGAGCGCAGGCCCCCTTTTGCCTTCGGAACTCGGGGATTGGGGAAGAAGAAAGAAAAAAAAACAATGGGAGTGCGATATGGGTCCGATCCTCGGCCTGGCCGCGTCGTTTCCCGCCCAGACCGAGCAGGAAATGCATCTACGGCCTACGGCAGGAGCATCCGACCCCTTCGGCGGCTCAGCGACTGGGTCCCGGGGTGGAGACTTGTATTTCCAAGGTCCCAGGGTCTGCTGCAGCATTTTCTCTCTCTCGCTCTCTCGCTCTCTCTCTCCCGCTCTCTTTCTGTTTGTTGATGTGGCGGTAGCATGGCAAGGATGCGAAAGTTTTCCGTTTTTACGCCCGGGCCTGAGAGACATCATCATATAAACAGCAGACGCTCTCCTTTCTACTGGCTGAACTTGCAATAAGCTGAGCGGACGCCCCAGCCCTCATCCTTTCGGTATACATTTCGCCGTCCACCATCATCCTCCTGACCCTTCATCGGGCGTGGCGCCTCGTCGTCCCCTCCTAGCCAACTCTGCCTTGCACACTGCGTCTTGTCCCAGCAGGCATCTGCATCTCTGCCGGCAGTTCCATCTCTCGGCTTTCAGCCGTTCGGACGGGGCAACCCTAATCTGACGTGCTCCCTTTGATCCACCCGGCTGCTGGCTGCCAAGCCGGCAGAACGCATACCGTCATGTCTGCGGCCCGCGAGGACCACAGTGGCGGCCCTGGTCCCGAGCAGCAGCAGCAGCAGCAGCAGCTGGACCCCGAGCCCCATCGCCAAGCCGGCGAAGGCCCAAACCCACACACGCCCCTCGCACGCCATGGCAGCGCCGCCGCCGCGCCGGCATCACCAGCCACTCCTCCAGCCGCCGCAACGGCCCCGCCCCGGGAGGCGCAGGATGCCGAACACGAGGCGCCCGACTCCCGCAACGAGTCGACAGCATGCTCGTCGCCCTCGCGCAGAAGCCGGGCAAACTCGGACTCCAGCAACAGCAGCAGCAGCAGCCGGCGCAGCGGCATTTCCAGGATACCGACGCACGTGTCCATGGGGCCCGACTCGGCGGCCGAAGCGGAGCATTTCAGCTCCTTTGTCGAGGTGCCCGACTCGGTCTACGACCGCTTCTCAAAGAGCCGCAAAATCGTCATCGTCATTGTGCTCTCCTTCTGCTCCTTCCTGGCGCCCATATCGAGCACTGCGGTGCTCTCGGCCGTGCCCGAGGTCGCTGCCGAGTTCCACACCACTGGCGCCGTCATCAATATCAGCAATGCCATTTACTGTCAGTGGATCCCCCCCTCGGTTGATAGTCGCTCTGCAGCGCGGCTGGCTCAGGATAAACGCGCTAACCGGTTTGCTGTGACAGTGTTCTTCATGGGAATCTCTCCAATGGTTTGGTCTCCGTTAAGCCAGGTCTACGGTCGAAGGGCTGTAAGTTAAGGGCCAAGCACCCAGAGCCCGGAAGAGGCTACTAACACCAGAGCCCAAAACCCCTAGGTAAACCTTACGACTGCAGTACTATTCACAGCGTGCAGCATCGGCACGGTATTTGCGGATTCGCTGGGCGCCTTTATCGTCTGCCGGATTTTGACTGCCTTTGAGGGCACCTCCTTCATCGTCGTCGGCTCGACAGTTATCAGGCAAGTATTTGTGCCCAACACGCCTAAACGGAAAGCGCCCGCTGTAGAACTAACCCGGCTTCTTATTAGTGACATATACCGGCCGACCGAGCGAGCCACCGCCATGGGATGGTTCTTGTCTGGAACCCTTGTCGGGCCGGCGATGGGCCCCTTCATCGCCGGTGTCATCGTGACATTCCAGTCCTGGCGCGTGATATTCTGGTTGCAGACGGCCCTGGGTGCTCTTGCCCTGCTCGGGGTCTTCTTCCTCCTCCCGGAGACGGCGCACCGGCTCAAGAAGGACGACCTGATCGGGGTGCCGCGCCGCATGAAGGCGCGGGTCCTCTGGTCCATGATCAACCCGCTGCGCGTCGTCAAGCTGTACCTGTACCCGAACCTCACGCTGGCGGGCCTGGCCGCGGGGGCGCTGCTGTTCAACATGTACAGCCTCCTGACGCCGATCCGGTACGTCATCAACCCGCGCTTCGGCCTCGAGACGCCCATGCTGTCGGGCTTCTTCTACCTGGCGCCGGGCTGCGGCTACCTGGTCGGCACCTTTATGGGGGGCCGCTACGCCGACTACATGGTGAAGAAGTGGATCGCCAAGCGCGACGGGCAGCGCATCCCCGAGGACCGGCTGCGGTCGGCGATCTTCTTCATGGGCGTGGTGATCCCGGTGTGCACGCTCGCGTACGGCTGGGGCCTGACCTACAACGCGGGCGGGATACCGCTGGCGGCGATAATGCTGTTCGTGCAGGCGGTGGCGCAGCTCTTCTGCTTCCCCAGCCTCAACACGTACTGCCTCGACGTGATGCAGCCGCACGCGGCCGAGGTGGTGGCGGGCAACTACATGTTCCGGTACATGTTTGCGTGCCTGGGCACCGCGGTGGCGCTCCCGGGCATCGGCGGAATAGGAGTTGGTGGCTTCTGCACCGTGAGCGCCGGCTTCCTCGCGGTGGCAGCACTGGGCCTCGTGGCCACCATCAGGTGGGGCAAGGCGTGGAGGGAGGCGCGGGACGGCCAAAGACGGGCCAAGCGCGCGGAGCGGCGGCGGGTGGCGGCCGAGGCCCAGGGAGGCGAGTCCGGCCCTGGAGCGAAGGAGATGCAAGCGTAGAGGGCCCTAGGGGACCGACGGCACTGGTGGCTTGTCTGTCGGCTTACAGCCAACCAATAATATCTGGGCTACGATGTAGCCGCTATATAGAAATACTTGGATAATTCAATGTTTAATGTTTCATGACGACGTTCTCGAAAATTCGGCCCAAGTCGTTACAGCCTGGCCAATGTCGGACACACAAGGGCGTCTTACTGACAGGACGGTTCGCATTTTTTTTGTCAGTGCCAGAGGCCATGGCCGTGCCTTTCATCGGAGGGGGGGAAAATCAGCATGCACATCGTGGCAAATGGCTCTTCTCGATTCGACCGCAGAGAAACCGGGATGTTCGTCGTTGGTGTGAAACGAATGGTTCCAGCGTCGGGGTTTCACAGAGAGCCATGACTGAGCGAGTGGACCGGCCGCTGCTTCGCGCGCGATGCATCATCGTGCTGCCCTCGACAAATGATTTATATGATTCATCGACAAGTCACAGCATGTGTGGATTTGCACCGCCAAGGAGCACGTCCGAGATTGGTTTGCAAGGCACCAAGCAGCAGACAAAGCAGGACAGGAAGGAGAAGGCGCCTGCCTGCCTGGGATGGAGAGCACCGGCCTCGGCAGCACCAAGCACACTCAAGTCTATTTTTGTCCGAGTCCTCCTGAGCCTATTTGAGCGGGGAGCCCCCATCTCTCTCTCCAGGGCAAGGGGCCACATGCCTACATATGCCACCGTACGTATGCCGGCGCGCGTGGCAATCGGATTTTTTTTCCTTCTTTCTTTGCAGGACAGGGTGGGTCAGGGCGCCACTGCCGGGCGGCCGCCTGTTTGCGCTGGCACCAGGCTCCATGTCTAGGATGTCTGTCTAGGCTCGAGGGCCTGGGCTTTTTGGTGCTTTGGGCGCATCTGGTCCTGGCGTCTTTGGACGCAGCCAAGACCACGATCGATAACCTCCAAGAACCATAAACGCCAGCGACGCGGCGGGGCTTTGACGGATGCCGGCCGTGACCTCGCCGCCCACCTGGTCTGATGGCACTCTGTCAAATGCCTTGCGCAAGCTGGATGGGCTCTGCTCCTCTTTTTTGAAAAAAAAAATGAAAAAAAAAAGAACCCATAAATGCTTGCCCGTCGACACAGCCACGCGCCCACATGCCGTGCGCCGTTCTCCGTCGGCCGGGCCGGCAGCGTTAGCCCGAGCAAGCTGCTTCCCTGCTGGGGACAGAACACAAGAGAAGAGAGTCAACATTTGCCCGATGAATGAGATTGGATGTGGCTAGACAGCACACCCGAGTCCGAAACTATGGAGGTGCGTGGCTCCCGTGCGTAGCCAGCCGTGCCCGGTTTCAAGGCAGCAGCCCTCTTTTTTTTCTCTTTGACCATCTCGGTCGGATGAGCAGGAGGAACTGCCAGCAAAGCAAAAAAAAAGGAACACGAGCTTTCCTTGCGGGAACTGCGCCCCGCCGCGGGGGAGGGATCATCGAGGCATCACAAAGAGAAAGAAGTGAAAAAAATAGAACGCCCAGTGAGCGAGCGCGCCCCAACCAGAGCAGGATTTCTCGACGCGCACAAGGCCCGAATATAGCCGGAGGGCTGGCTCCGCTTTGGCCGTGTCGGAGCCCTCGCGGGGGGATCCCTATCAGCCGCGGGCGGAAAAGGCCGGCAAGGCACTTGGACGGGGGGCCCGGTTTCTAGTCAGGCGGTAGGCGTCATGGGCGAAAACAAAAGGGAGGAATGCTACCCAGGGCCGGCCACCTCAGGGTCATGGCCGGGACAGAACGAAGAAAAAAAAAGAGAAAAGGCCCGGCCGACTTCCGGCAGCACTGGGATGGATGCTGGCTTGCGTGTGTGGAGTTGATAGCCACTCCCGTATCTTTCTCTCTCTCCCCACAACACAGGCCCAGGCCCGACTGTTGTTGCCTTGGAACACTGGACGTAGAGGCTGGAATCTTGGCGGCTGCTTCGTTTCTTCTTCTGGACGAAAAGAAGAGAAGACGGCCGAGGGCGCGCCCTGGCGGCGCTGGCCTCGAGATGCAGACGTGGGG
>PYSQ01000020.1:5030-37390 GCA_003049435.1 Nakataea oryzae | reverse complement strand
GGCTGGCTGCATCGCATGCATCTCTATTCTCTCTCGTCGGAGACGGCTGCGGCGCACGAGTTTGCCGACCAACACGAGCGGGCGCGCCGAACTCTGACACAGATAGTCTTACATATCCGATAACCTAAGGAGGAGGGGGGATTGTTTAGCACCATGATACAGCCGGCTGCTTCCTTTGCCCCTTCAAAAACGGGCAGACTAATTCAGCCTCTCATGGGCCGGCGGCCCCCCCAAGAAAGAAACGGCCGGGATGGGGTCTACCTTGGGGGGTGCCGGTGGCGCAATAAAGAGTAAAACAGCGCGGAGTCGGATACAGCATCCCACCCGCCCGCACCAGCCCGCGCGCACATGGCCCGGGATCCGGGGCGCAGGGCGCAATATGGACGTCCTAGCAGGTCCGCTGTTGTTGTTGGGGAGGAGGGGAAGCAGAAACCCCCGTGTCCTGGATCTAGAAGCATGGCTGGACCTTGAACCTCAAGGGGCCGTGAGTGCCACCGCCGCTGCCTACGTCAGGGCCAGCTCTCTCTCTCCCTTTCGAGGCAGGCCTCCGTGTCCTTTGAATCATGCGAGGCATTGATATTCCCCCCGTCTCCTCCTCCTCCTCAGTTGCACCCTGATGTCCTGGGCGCGAGGACGGCCGGTGCTCTCGTGCTTCCTTTTTTTTACGTTTCTGTTCAAGAAGCTCTGCGCTCGTTCATAGACACACACACTCGCACGCACACACATTTACCTGGTTGACAAGTCTCTCTTGTACGAGCAGGAGAGACTTCAAGCATCTTTCTATTCGGCCGGCTCTTTAGAGAAAGGAGACACTCGGCAGCCTTCGTTGGCCTTTTTTTCCTGCTTCGTTCGTTCTTTTGGATCTCTATTTTTGTCCCACGCCGGACCCGGGGCAGTCTCGCGGGACTGCATGGCGTCCGACCTCTAGGGCCGCCTGCTACTTGTTCAATTCTCTGTCCATCTTTTCAGTACCCCTTTTTCTACTGCCAAAGCCAGCCCTTTGGACCCTTGGACCCTTGAAATCCACCTTCGCCATGGAGAAAGTTCCATTCCTACGGGCAAAGTCCGACTCGGTCTCGTCAACCTCGACGACACGGTCCTTCTCAAGTCTCAAGGCAGACACCAGGTGGCTGCCGTCGCCAGCTCAGCAGCGGGAGAAGATCCGCCTACGCACCCTTCTCGGCCACTGCCACTACAGGAGAGTGATACTATGGACCCTTGCCATCACCAGCCTGCTAGGGTGGACCATAGTCACCCGGCACAGGGACGGGGCGGCCTCTGAGCCATGGTATAGCTTCCTGAAAAAAGGAGGCCACGAGTCCGAGAGGAAAGAGGGCGAGCGTGAGCCGCTGCCGTGGCTGAAATATGCACAGTAAGTCTTCGGCGTGCAAAACATCGCTAGATGGAGTTGCGATATGGAATTTGGTGATGAGCACAGCGGTGACACTAACTCGGCAAACAGCCTCGACTCATACTTCAACGCCAGCTTGAAGACCATAGTCCCCCTGTCCGAGCACGAGCCCGAGTTCCCTTTCCCGGACGGCAAGCCGCGAGCAGCGCCGGCGGCGGTAAAGCCGGGCCCGATCCCCACGCCGACGCCGTACGTCCCGCACCCAGACTACGAGTCGGCCGGGTACCTGGAGCGGCACCACCCGGTGAGGCGGTGCCACCTGGACAAGGAGCAAAAGGTGCCGGCGCCCGACACGCTGGCGTACGCAGGCGTGCCCCAGGGGCTGGCGGACCCGGCCATCGGCTCGTACGGCCTGCTGGGCCTGCGGGACGACGTGTGCTTCGACCGGTTCGCGCGCTACGGGCCGTACGGGCTGGGGTACGACGCCGGCGAGGGCGGCACCTCGGAGGGCACCGACACGGAGCGCGAGGGCAGCGAGGCCGTGTGGGCGCGCCGCGGCGGCAAGATCGACTACCGCGGCGTCGACTGGGGTGAGGCGCAGCGGCGGTGCCTGGTCGCCAACAAGGACCGGTTCGCGAGGCTGCACGACCTAGGGCAGGAGGAGGAGCAGGAGGAGAACGGGCAGGGGGCCAAGGACGGCAAGAAGAAGCTGCAGCGCATCGCCGTCGTGATCCGCATCTACGTCGGGTTCGAGTGGACGCAGCACGCGGTGCTCAACTTCCGGGCCATGGTGTCGGAGCTGGCGCTCCGGTCCGGGGCCGAGTACAGCGTGCACTTCCTGCTGCACGTCAAGGACGACAGGGTGCCCATCTGGGCCGACGGGGTGGCGGCGCAGCGGGTGCTGGACGAGTCGGTGCCGCGCGAGTTCCACTCGCTCGTGACGCTCTGGTCCGAGGCGCAGATGCGGCTGCTCTACCCGGGCGACTTTGGCGAGGCGGTCGAGAACCCGAGCGGGTCGGGCATCCACGGCGTCTACCGCTCGGCCCAGATGCCGCTGCAGCACTTTGCCGTCACGCACCCGGAGTACGACCACTTCTGGAACTGGGAGATGGACATGCGCTACCTGGGCAACTACTACGAGCTGTTTGACCGCCTGGCCGCCTGGGCCCGCGCCCAGTCGCGCAGCCACCTGTGGGAGCGCTCGGCAAAGTACTACCTGCCCGCCGTGCACGGCTCGTGGGCAAACTTTAGCGACCTGGTGGCCGAGACGACGCGCAGGGCCGGCAAGCGGCCCATCATGGGCCCCGTCTTCTTCCCGGGCCGCCAGCCCATCCGGGCCGAGGAGCGCGGCGAGAGCTTCCTGCCGCCCGACACGTGCGGCGGCGGCGGCGGCGACGGCGTCGAGGCGGTGCGCTACGACGACGGCTGCGGGCGCGGCGAGGAGGCCGACCTCATCACGCTCAACCCCATCTTCGACGCCGAGGCGAGCGGCTGGGTCTTCGCGTCCGACGTGACGGGCTACGACCGCGCCTGGCCCACGCCGCCGCGCCGCTGCGCCATCGTCACGGCCAGCCGCCTGTCGCGCCGCCTGCTCGAGGTGATGCACGAGGAGACGTGGCGGCTGCGCCACAGCATGTTCAGCGAGATGTTCCCGGCAGCCATGGCGCTGCACCACGGCCTCAAGGCCGCCTACGCCCCGCACCCGGTCTTCCTCGACCGCGGCTGGGACATGGCCCACGCCGACGCCGCCTTCAACGGCGGCTACGACGCCAGCACCAGCGGCCACGGCAGCCCCTTTGACTTTGGCAACGAGCACAACCACAAGGGCACCACCTGGTACTACAACAGCGAGTTCGCCGGCCTGCTCTGGCGCCGCTGGCTCGGATACGCCCAGCCCGACGGCCGCGGCGAGGACGGCGGCCGCGCCGGCGAGGGCACCGTGCGCGGCGGCCGCGCCGAGGAGGAGGCCCCCGGGTCGCTGGGGAGGCTGTGCCTGCGCAGCATGCTGGTGCATCCCATCAAGTTTGAGAAGCCGCGAGACTGAGACTGAGACATGGAACATGTTGACTCCTTTTTCTTTCTTTTTCTTTTTATTTTTTTGCTAGCTTGTTTGTCGGTTTGCAAGGTTTTGTTTTTGTTGGTTACCTTTGCGTTGGCGCAAGCACAATACCACGCGTCGTCCTGTTTGCTCCTCGGTCTGACTGTCTCTCCTTTTCGTGTATCTATATAAGGCATCCATTCATAGAAGGCAGAGCAGCGTTGCTGGCTGACGGACTGTCGTGGCTTCATAGCAGGCATATAAGACCCCTTGATGATACAGGTGCTGAGCAGGTAGCTTTTTACCCACAGGGATACCTTGGCGGGCACAGGACCCGCCCTCATATCCGAGCTTTTTATATATCCACGGCCCCTTTCTCATGCTTTGTGAGGCCATTGGAGCCCGCTGTTACCGTGTTTCTGCTTGTTAAATATAATGCCATACAAATGATAAAGACGCTAGTCAAAACACCACCAGCGACCACTCACGCGGCTGGTGCCACAAAGCCCCTTGGTGACGCTCCCGCCTGGAGATGCTGCCCTAAAAGACCTGGAGATCCGAGAGCTTGTCCCGATACATCTGGTGATCTAATTTTTCCTTGACAAGCTCGGAGCCTTGCGGCTTTCGGAGCTATACATCACACACTCGGAGATCGCAGGCGCTTCGGCGCAAAGCAAGCGTCTCCTCTTCGAGGTCCAGTCAAGCGCCACTGTTCGCCGCCGGCCGTCACAACCAACCAGGGCCATAAATCTATTACCCTTTTAAGCACACACCACTAGGTCTTGATATATATAGATTTATTTACCCTGTTCGGCTTATATAAGCCATAAGGAGCTTCTGCTTATCTAATTTTTCCATGCGACCCTATAAAAACCAATATCGGGAGAAAATTCGGGTCTCTTCGACCTTTCCACATATCCGCTGTATGTTATACAGGTAGGTGAGAGGTTTTCCCGTTCCTCCCGTAGCCAATATATAAAAGAGAAAATTGGTATCATTAGGTTGCGGTATAGTTTCGGCGGGTAGTTATCGGGTTTTGGTATTATTTTTAAGTGGTCCCTGCGGTTTTTATCAGTGTTTTAGGGTATGGTTTCCCCCGGGTCCGGTAGGCGCGCCTCGTACCTTCCGGATCCGGTCGGCCTTCCCTTTGTCTGCCTTCCTAATATTAATACCTCCTAAGGTCCGTCGGTTTTAACCTTCTTTCCTTTCTATTAACCCTAATAATAGTAATAGCAGTAATAATATTAATAGCTACGGTATTAATATATCCCATTTTCCTTCCCGCGACCCCTTTTCGACCTTCCTTTTCGCGCTAACCCTTCCCAGCTATTTCGCCGCAACCTTGTCAGGTGCACGGGTCCGGTCCAGCGCATGGAGCGGGGTCGGGCAGTGCGAGGCCAGGCTCAGCGGCAAGCATCGGCAAGGTGCCGGTGTCTCGACCGCACTATGCTGACAGTATCGGATGGAAAGAGGGCAGGTGTCCGCCACGGACGTCCGTAGGGGGGGGACACAGGGGACTTATAGGGACGGCCTTCCCACCCGACGAAGGAGGAGGGGGAAGGTCAGAGAAGGATGATTCTTGGTCACAGACCCTATTATGGAGGAAACCCCTTCCTAAGAGGATTTCCCCTGCAATCGATCACGTCTGGCCCTACCAACACAGACACCGCTAGTTCCCAGTGAATCCCAGTGCCCATTCTGCCTCTGCACGAAGTTTACTCCTGACAGACCTATTATACCGCTTAAACGTTTAACCGTCGCTACGCTTAAGCTTATGCCTACTAAAAAGCGGTTAGTTAAGGCGGCTAAAGCGCGGCGTTAAGCTAAACGTCTGTAAGTCGTTTTCCTCCCTTCCTTTCCGTAGGTCCTTCCCTTTTTACGGCGACCTTACGCTAACCCCCTTTAATATGTTTACCGGTAGCAAAAGTTGCGTTATATACCTCCGTATAATATCGCGGTCCTTTAGGCCAGAAAAGCGCTATATTTACGATATAAGTAAATCCCCCGATATATATAGATTGCTGTTTTTGCGATTTCGCTAACGCCTCCCTTAAATTCCCAATTTAAGAAATGCGCTTATTGTCGGGATACCAAGAAGGCTGGTAGGGACGGCCTTTACAGTTACTCTAATGGCGAAACTGCATCGGAGTCGGGCATAGCTTTCGACGAGGCCGCTGAGAGGGTTCTCGAGGTCCAGCTCGACAAAACGGACTATAACACCTCTTACGCTGCTCGGCGGCATCGTGAGTGGGCCCGCGAACTAGGTCTTGATAGCTCACCGGAGAGAACGCAACGATTGTATTTAAATCTGGAGCAAGTCCTTGCCTATATGAACACAGATGGGCGAGGTTGAGGCGATGGAAAAGCCCTGGAGAAAGAGATGCAAAAGCAAAGAATGGCAAGTGTCGGTGAGGACGTCGATCAATTCCTTTTGGAAAGGGGAAGGGGAATGTGACGGGCCCCGGATAAAAGGCCATGTAGAAAGATACGTGCGTGTCCGAGTCATTTGGCAGAATAAATAGAGTCATTTGGCAAAATACATAGGCAGACCTTGTGGACTGTCCTTACGACCGTCTAGGAAGGAGATTATTTGTGTACAACATCTTATCCCGGAGCCTTTAGGCCCATCCGACGCCTGCCAGACTATAGTTTCCCATCCAGGGCAGCTGGCCCCCTTGGATGCCGGCACTTGTACTGGCCAGGAAGGACCCGCAGGGCGGTGGCTCAGCTACTTCAACATCGGAGGGCAAAGGCCAAAAAGCTGCGAACCACTTTTTTCCAAGTTCATCCCGAATCTGAGGTGCCTGTGTCCCATATCCGCCCAAACTTCCTGCTGAGATCAAGTATGATAGCAGACTATGGAAATTTGTATTCCAACACGCTGCTATCGTGGGGTCGTTTCTCCAACAGAGGAAACATAACCATACCAGCTCTTATCATGATGGACTTCGAAAAAGCCCAACTATACTTTGCACACTAGCAACTGACAAGCGTGACAGAGGCCGTCACCATCAGGGTGCCGACATGATCGACTTGATAGGAAATATTTTGGACAAGGAGCACTCTGATTGGGTGCCGGCGAGGATATGCCAGCCTCGCCTTCAGTAGCATGCACTTCAAACGGGAGGAGTGTCGTGGTTTCGTGGTGTGGGACCTAAAACACGAATGTAGGAGTAGCCTCTGAGTTGGCGGGCCTGTATCAAGGGATTGCGTGCTGCACTCTACCATGTTGCTTCCCTCACTTCTTCTCTGTATCCCACAGAATAGCATCGCTTCGGCATCTTTTGGTGGGTGACATACAGCCCAGTTGGCTCATGGCGCAGGACTTGAATTGATGCTGGCATTAGATACACTTCTTGACTTGTGATTTAGGGGCACTTTATTCCCTACATCTTGGAAGGACTCGGTCAAGACAGTTCAACTCTCGCCTTCTTCCAGGTCACTATTTAACAGTCCCTCCTTTGTCACTTGCTATTCTCGGCTTCTTTGTACTCGACCCACACGACCCTCCCTCTCGTCTTCTGCCCATCACGGTCACTAGCCACGGTATTCTGTCTGTGCTGACCCACTGGCCCTACTTTTTTTTACTGCCTGTCCGTCCCATCTGCAAGTCTAGTCTCCTCTTCATTCTCTGATCACATTCTTCTTCTTTGTCACTTTCTCGGCCTATTCAACAAGCAATGCAGCGAGCATTACAGACGGCATTCGTCACCCAAATGCCTTCCTCTGGCGGCCTGCACCGCTGCCTATATAACATCAGCAGCCGCGCCGCCTTAAGCCGGCGACCAAGGGATAACTCACCCACAGCTCGACAAAGGCTTCAGCCCCCGTCTCCCGCCTCCTACAACGACACCAAGCACACCAGCGCTTTGGCTATCTATCTATCATAGCGAAGGCAACCACCGAATTTCAGCCCATCATGGTCGGAACCCAGTGGTCCAACGACGAGGAGAAGTGCTTTTGGGGCCGCATCATTCCCATCTCGCCCGCCCGTGGAGGTGCAGACCGCTCCGTCAAGGACGTCCAGCAATGGAGTGCTCTCGCCGCCCAGATGCAGGAGTGGATGGGGGATGATGCCCGCCGTAGATACACTGCAGCAGGCCTATGTAGGCTCCTCCACACCCCTATTCGAGATAGCCCAGCACTTTGCTGACTTCCCATCCAGACGAGCATCTATATCAGAACGTTCAGGGCTGCTTCTCTCCCAATGCGAGGACATATGTGCGGCAATATCTCATTAGCATCGGTGGTAGGTTTCATTCTCTGCTGAAAAGGGCCAAGACTCTAGTTTCGCTTCCCTGAAGCGTCAGCAGCTTTGAAAAGTCATCACTAATGCCTATCAATGTTACCTGTGCCTGGGACAGAGGACCCAGAAATCCGCGGCAAGTCCGGACGGCGCGCCTCCGAGCGCGGCCACACAAAGAAGACGAGACAGCACAGCTCAGCCCCTGCTCTAGAGAGCGGCAGTGTCGAAACTAGTGTCAACTCCACGGACAACGCCGATGGCTCTCCGCCATCAGACGCACCTGACACCACCGCCGCCTCTCCAACGGCTACTTACAGCCCCGATACCCCTATGTCCATGGGTGCTCGTCGCTCCGCCACTCCCCCAAGCACCTTTAACGGCAGGAAACCGCTTCCCCTCCAGCGCCGCGCGGCTTTCGCCGCCACGAAGGCCCGTATGCGCGCCCGTGTCGCCGCCCGGGACGCACAGTCTGATCAGGGCAGTCTTGAGAACGCGGAGTGGGCGGAAACGCCTGCGCAGGGGGCTACCCCCATCGACACGGGCGAGATGGGCGCGATAGAGGCCCAGAGGGTCGCCGCCATGAGCCTGGCTCAGATGGCTTCCGGATTCAATGGCATGCCCCCTTTGGCCGGCACACCAACTCCCAACCCTCCCTACCCCTCCGACTACAGACACACCGCTCAGCCCCTGAGCACCGGCACCCCCAATGGACCAGCGTGGCACGAGTCTTACTTCCCTCCCCTATCTGCATCGGCTGCGCATGGGCACTCTGGGATCAACGGAAATCTTCACCACATGCAAGCCAGGTCCAAAAACAATGGCCACCACATCCTTGGGGGCCACCTCCCGCCGGCGGCCATCGCCGGCCCTCTGTGTATCGGAGGGACTCACCCCTACGGCGGCCACCCGGGAGCCGGGGGAGGCGGCTTTGGTGGTCCGTACCTGGGAGGCGGAGGGAGCAGAGGATTCGGCAACTACGGCTACCCCCCGCAGCCTCCGCAACACCAAGGCTCAGCAGCCTGCCCATACTCGGGGTTCAACAGCGGCGGCGGCGCCTACCAAGTGAACAGCGACTGGTACCCCGTCGAGCCTGCGTGCTGGCGCTACCCTTGGCAGGCGGGAGGGCCCGGGGCTGAACAGAGGCGGCAGCAGCAGGAGAGACAGCAGCAACAGCAGCGGCCCCAGACTCATCCAGCACTGCCGGCTCCGGAAGATGTCGATATGGATGTCAAAGCAGTGCCTGTTGCTGCTGCTGTTGCTGCTGCTGCTGCTGCTGCTGTTGAGCCTACCGCGACAAACTCGGAGACATCGGAGCATGCTGTCATGGGTGAGTTGCCAGACGATGACAGTAGCGAGAACGACAACGAGGAGAAACAGGAGGAGGAGAGCAAGGCGGAGAACGGCGAGAAGGAAGCCTTCATCAAGGTAAAGAAGGAAGAGTAAGCTGGGTAACGATGACATGAGCATCTAGCAGAGGCGGGATTCATCACCTAGTTTGGGCAACTGACACCAACAAGAGCAGCCTGATGACGGCACAGACATTTTTGAGAGGAACCTTTCGTTTCATTCAGGTGCTTCCATCTCGGGTACTATTACAGAGCGTTTTCGCATTCTCCACATCGATATACAGAGACTACCTATACATAAACTCTCTACACATTATATATTTCTTCTCGATGACGCACTCCTTAGCCCTGCTTTGGATGCACTGTTACAGCATCTCTCCTTGACCGTTACCTGAGGAAGAATGAGCACCAACGGCGAAACATTTGTTCAAGTATGCCTTGCGATCACCAAGCCCGATCCCCGCCAACCCTCCCGAGACAGCATTGTCAAAAAGGGTTTCCTCTACCAGCAAAGGAAGGACCGAGCCTGCACAAAGCCAGGAAGGCTGCCTGAGGGCTTTCTGCCTTGATGGTCCCAAGTCAATAGAGCTATCATGCTCTGTGCCGCACAGAAGGCATCAGTGGAGCGAGGTACACCGATGACAATTGTGCGTGCATGGACACCAGCCAGGTCAAATAGTGGTGAGTGTCGGCAAAACACTCAATCTAGACCTGGCCCTCCGGGGCACATGGGCTAAGATACCCGTTGCTGTGGCTGTGTTAGCTAGATAGGTGAGTAGAGGAATCCCTTCATGATTTGCATTACAAAAAGTCGGGCGGGAATACGGAATAAAGTGACAAACTAATCACGACGAGAGTCCATTCAATAAGCTGCCAAGGCTTGTCAGACTGATTCACTCTTGCCCTTGTTTACTGGGGATAATCGGGTAGTATTCTCTTTCATATGGTCAACTGATCTGCTTATCCAACGCCACCAACGCCTCGCTCGGGTAGACATTGCAAGACATGCGCCATCCAAAGGACATATAGCTGGAACAACGATCGAGCACGTCTGCACTGGTCATCACTCGAACGGACTTTGAGGTTCAGCGGCCGAGTAGCCTCTTGAAAGTAGAAAAGGCGCCAGGCGGTGTTCCAGGCGCGAGAACTACGCGGATTTACGAGCCAAAGGTTAGAAAGGAGCGAAGGGTCCCACAGTCCAGGGAGGGGTAGACAAAGAGACATACAATACTCTTCTTGGAGAGCGGAACAACACCGTCCTTGACCCAGATTCCCCAGCCACCCATCATGTTGGCCAGCATAATATCGGTCGACAGCCTGTCGCCCACGACGGCGATTTGGCTCGGCGAGACGACGCCCGTCTCTGGGTGGCCCTTGAAGTAGCTCATGATTTCGTCGCCGCAGCCAGGCTTCTTGGCCCGGTGCGGGAGCACAACGACGCCCGTGGCCTTCTCCAGGTCCGCGGCCAGCTTCTTATCCCGGTCGTAGCTCAGCGCGCCCGCGGTGTTGGACACGATCAGCAGGCGGCGACCTGGGTAGGCTGCTCTCAGGGCAGCGAATTTCTCCTGTGGGAGCGGGTGGGGTTGGATTAATAAATGAGGATTTATCAATGAAAATTCTCTACTACTCCTACCTTGTAGTCCGGATACACTTGATTGGTTTCGGGCACGGCAAAACAGTCGTCCTTGTCGAGCACGACGGCTTTTATGTCGACGACGGATCCATCCTTCCTGAAAGCGCGGTCCAGCGGCAGCGGCAGGTCATTGAAGGTGCCGACGGTGGCGTGCGGCAGACACAGCGCAGGGTTGGAGAGCAGCTTGAAGATGTTGAGCGACGCAGACAGGTTGAGATTCATGGTGCCTTGCTCAGGGGGGGTTTCTGGTCGTGACGGCGTCAAGACATGGATGGCAGCACAGATGACGTTGGGCGGCTCAGTCAGCAGCAAGGAGAAATTCCCCAGTTCCTGGATCGCCCCTGCAAGGGACCACAGCCAGGCCCCGTTCTGTGCTACCCCGGCTTGTACCCAAGTACCTGGTGGGCCCGCGGATCCGCCCTTGGTTACAGCGCCTTGGCGAGACGCGTCCGACGGACGATGCAGAAGCAATTGCACATGGCCAAAAAAAGCCAAAGGACCGCGTTCGACTCGGGAGCGAACCAAGCGCCCGAGCATATCGCGGCAACAAAGCCAGCCACCGCTGCATAGTCTCTTTGCCCCTTTTGGTCCACTGCGCCGCGGCACCAGACAATGCCTGTTTGAGACCTAGACTGCCCACACCAAGCACAATGCCTCACCAAGCGGCATCCGCGACGCTCACGGCCGACTCGCCAAAGCGCCAGGCCCGAAAGCGCGAGCTGCCCGACGACGGCCGCAGCCCCAAGCAATCGCCACAGCAAACCAAGCGGCCCCGCGCCGCGCAGAACCCGACGCCCGATGACGACGTCGACCCTCAGGCGCCGCCGCCGCCGGCGCAAGACGGAATAGTGGTGGATGACTCGGGCGGCCGCCAGAAGGGCGCAGACGAGGCGGCGGAGCCGTCGCCGGAGCCCGTGATACAAGCCATGACGCCGAGCCGCAGGAAACCGGGCCGGCCAAGGGGCAGCGTCAACAAGAACAAGGCGGTGACGCCGTCCAGGCTGCTGGCGGGCACCAAGTGGGCGGCGGCGACGCCGACGCTCAACAGGATCAACGGCATGGACACCCCGAGCCGGCGCAACCTGGCGGACCGGTCGGCGCGGCGCAAGGTGGCGCGGACGTTGATCGACCGCGTCGTCGGCGACGGCGTGAGCGACGACGACGACGACGGCACCGCCGACGCCATCATCGCCCGCGAGATCTACCAGTCCAGCGACGACGACGAGCCCGGCCCGGCCGCCGGCGCCGGGGACAGTACGGCAGCCGCAGGGCCAACAGCAGCAGCCGTAGCAGCAGAAGACGCCGCGCACACCGGCGAGACCCCAACCAAGCGACGGCCCGGCCGGCCCCGGGGCAGCGGGAGGGGCGGCGGGCGCGGCGGAGCCCGCGGCGGGCGCAAGCGGTCACCAACGCCGCCGCGCGACCTGCCGGCGCACGAGCTGTACCTGTTCCAGAACAAGCCCGGCGCGGTCGGCAAGGCGTCGTCTAGCAACCGGCTCCTCTCGTCGACGGTCGAGCTGCTCACGCACGAGGAGTACTTCTCCGTCATGCGCAACTACACGGACCCGCACGCCGACGGCGTCCGCCTCCTGCGCTCCATCCACGCCCAGTCGTTCCGCCAGTGGGAGTTTGAGCTCGAGCAGGGCTTCACCGTCTGCCTGTACGGCTACGGCTCCAAGCGCGACCTGCTGCGCGACTTTGCCACGGAGCTGTACCGCCGCGCCAGAGAGGAGGCCGACGACGACGAGGACGACGAGGACGACGACGAGCCGAGGCCGGAGCGCGCCGGCAGCAGGATCGTCATGGTCAACGGACACGTGCGCGGCGGGCTGAAGGAGGCGCTCGGCACCATGGCGCGCGCCGTCGACCCGGCCCACAAGCTGCCGGCCACGACGGCCGTCGCCATGGCGCACAGCCTCGAGGCGCTGCTGGCCGCCAACCCGGGCGTCGTGCTGACCGTGATCCTCAACTCGGTTGACGCCCCGCCGCTCCGCAAGACGGGCGGCACCGCCACCACGACCACGGTCAACACGGGCACCGGCACGGGCGGCGTCGTGGCGGGCACGGCCCAGTCCATCCTGGCCCAGCTCGCGGCGCACCCGCAGGTCCGGCTCGCGTGCTCGGCCGACACGCCCGGCTTCGCGCTGCTGTGGGACGCGCGCGCGCGCGCGCTCCTCAACCTGGCCCTGCACGACTGCACCACCTTTGCGCCCTTTGGCCCCGCCGAGCTCGACGTCGTCGACGAGGTCCACGAGCTGCTCGGCCGCCGCGCCCGCCGCGTCGGCGGCAAGGACGGCGTCGTCTTTGTCCTCCGCTCCCTGCCCGAGAACGCAAAGAACCTGTTCCGCCTGCTCGTCACCGAGGCCCTCGTCGCCATGGATGATGGCGGCGGCGGCGGCGGGTTTGGCGGTGGTGGTGGTGGTGGCGGCGACGGCGACGGCGATATTGACATGGCGGGCGGCGCCGTCGAGGGGCCCGGCGTCGAGTACAGGATCATGTACAACAAGGCGGCCGAGGAGTTCATCTGCAGTTCCGAGATGGCCTTCCGGACGCTGCTCAAAGAGTCAGTCTTTCTTTTTTGAACTCCTTTTTATAAGAGGCCTATGGTCCAAGAAAATCGCGCTAACAAACATCTTCCGCCCCAGATTCCACGATCACCAAATCATCACCAGCCGCAAGGATCCCCTCGGCACCGAGCTGCTGTGCCTGCCCTTCCGCAAGGACGAGCTCGAGAGCATCCTGGAGGATCTCATGTCATGAGTTGGTTGTCTTGTATCTTTCCCCACCTCTTTTAATGACTGGTCTAGCATCTCTCCCGGCGATGGAGTTTGGTGTGCCACAAACAAGCATTTACGCAGGCGCGTCCCATTTGTTTTATTTTTTTTTCTGCCTCTGATTTCCATAGACTTCTTTTCACCAGCCTGGATTTATCTTTCTGGAATTCATACCTCAACGGAACCAGCCGTTGAAAATGCACATCTTTTTATTCCCTAATGTGGACAAAACCCCGGTCACTCCTGGAATACATGCATCTATAAGTGTCGAGATGGCAAACCAAATAGGTCCCAACCAACGGAAAGCTTGCGGCGATGCTGACATGCAAAAACCACACACTTCCCTCCGGGCGCCATATAATTAAAGTCAATACGGTCTCTATATACTGTTCATGTATCGTGGCTCCACGCACGATCCGTCTATTCCAAAAATGTAAAGAGATTTGTATGCAGTATGCTCATGGCCCGGGTGGCTTCCCGGGCGTCGATGACACACGAGATGTTGATTTCACTTGCGCCTGTTTTGCCGCATTTCCCATGAGGTCAGTTGACGACGGTCAAGCCACGGCAATTATCCAGGGGAGTGGAGGGGAGGGGAGGGCGAGGAAGCAACTAACCCTGCGAGATCATCTCAATGTTCACATTGTGGTCGCCCAGCGTGGAGAACATGCTGCCGGCGATACCGCGCATGTTCTTCATGTCGGCGCCGACCAGGCTGAGGATGGCCATGTCGTGCAGGACGCTAACGTCGCCGCACTCGCCGAGCTGGGCGCGGGCCTGGTCAAAGTTGCCGGACTCGTCCCTGGCGGCGTGGATGGCCATGGAGACGTGGACCTCGCTCGTCGAGATGAGGTCGACCGAGACCTGGTTCTGGTCCAGGATGGAGAAGACGCGGGCGAAGAAGCCGTGCGCGATGGAGCGCTTGTTGGAGTGCACGTTGATGACCGAGATGTTGTCCTTGATGGTCACGGCCGTCGGCCTCTGCGGCGTGCGGCGGGCCAGCGCCACGTCCGACGGCCGCGAGCGGCGCAGCTGCTGGCCCGGCGCGTGCACCGGGTCGGGCACGACGATGGTGCCCTCGCCGCGCGGGTTCTTGACGTTCTTGATGCGGATGGGGATGGGCGGGTCCGCGCGCACCACCTGGTCCATGGTCAGGTGGTGGATCACCTCGGACCCGTAAAAGGTCAGCTCGGCCGCCTCCGAGGGCGTGATGCAGCTGATGAGGCGCGCCGTCGGCACCTTGGACGGGTCGGCCGTGAAGATGCCGTCCACCTCCTTCCACACCTGGAGCTCGCCCGCGGCAAGCCCCACGGCGCACAGGGCCGCGCACAGGTCCGTGTAGCCGCGCCCGATGTCGCCGTCCAGCAGGCTGCCGGGCACGTTGCCGAAGAAGCCCGTCACCACGGGCACGCGGTCGCCGCAGGCCACGATCTTGGACCGCAGCACCTCCCTGGCCTCGCGGTAGAATGCCGGGTCTAGTCTTTTGGCGCCGTCGCAGTTGAGGACGTCGGAGAGGTCGACGTATTCGGCATCGACGTTCTGGGCGTGGCGGTTCCCGTCAGTCAGCAAATCACAGCCAGCCGCCCACTGGGTTGCGGGCAAGGAGAAAACAAGCAACGGGGCGGGAGTCTGTGTGCCCGTGGTACGTACCCTATCCCTCAAGACGCAGGCCATGAACCTGCAGCTCAGCTTCTCGCCGAAGCTCGCGACCCTGTCTTTTGACCTGGCATTGACCTCGAGGTGGAAGCGCTTGGCGGCCACAATGTACTCGCCCAGCTCGCAGCACTCGTCCCGGATCTCTTTGCAGAGGACCGCCCTCAGGTCCGGGTCCTGCACGAATGCTTCTGCGGCGGCGACGTGGTCGTCGCATATGCCCTCGATGATCCGCTTGGCCTCTTCTATGAGCGCGCACTGGGCCGGTTCGGGGCTGTGCTCGAGCGCCTTGAGCCGCCTAAAGACTTCTAATAGCCTGGAGAGGAGTGGAGAGAGTGTGTTAGTCATAGCGCCAGCGCGTTTGCTCCAGAGCGCAGGAAACCAGGCAAAACGAGAACGACGCACCTGCTGGTGGTGCCTGTGGCCTTCTTGCCCGAGCTCCTAGCAGAGCACACGACCACGAGCCTGTTGGACTGCAGGTAGGCGCGCACGATGTCGTCGGCGATGCGGTCGGGGAACTTTCCAACGCTGGTGCCGCCAAACTTCTGCACCACCCACGGGCTTTCGCCGCTGTTCTTGACGAGCGCCTTTGTCATGCTTGCGTTGGTGCTGCGCGCAGCCAGGAAAGCGCGTGTGGACAAAGCAATTGGTGTCTGTTTGCTGGTTGCTAGGCAATGTTGACTTTCCCTTCTGCCGTGTGTTTTTTTTTCTCTCCTCGAGGCGATATCGGAGGGCGGTGCTGGTGGGCTGGAGGGGTGGCTTTCTGGGCGGCTGAACTATAACAAGCAATAGAGGAACGTGTGACGGCCAGCTGTTGAAACCTCTGGACCAGGCGTCAGTTGATTCTCACAGCAGAACAAAAAAAATACGAGGCAGTCTGTCTGGTGAGCAAGTAAGACGGCGAGCGGGAAGGATGGACGATCCATCAGACAAGACTCAGACAGCCAGAACGGGATGAGGTAATTGCCAGGGAAAAGTCCCGCCCCGGCGCTGGGATGCTTGAACGTGGAGCCGGGCCATGGATCCCAGGAATGAGTCAGTTGAGCGCGCCCTGGGAAACAAATTACCGATAGTGTGAAGAGAGGAGTGCGAGGGTGGACGAAAATATGCAAATGCGCATACGGCACCATCGACGGCCTATAAGCAGCCAGCCAGCCACCCCGGGCCACAAGAACCCTCGCGGGATGCAGCTGCGGCGGTTTCTGCCTGTCAATTGGCCTACGTAAACGCCGGCCGCGCCCTCTGCACGTGCTCGAGGACAGCATCAGGGCATGGCTGGGCAGGGAGTGGCAGGCTGCCAAATAGATGCACGCTTCCTTAATCGGAGCGTGGGATGGTGGTGGGGGGCCTTGGACTGTTTTTTTTTCCCGTCTCCTCGTCCGCCATTCAGCTTGCGTCCCGACTGGGCAACCCCGGCCTGGTGGGCACGGCGCCAAGCTGCAGGTCAGTGGCGCCTTTTTGGACACCGCCGCCCCTCCCCATGCAACCCGCCTGGATCGACGTTAGGGGGGGGGGAGGATGGACCGAACGAACCGCATGCGTGCGTGCGTGGCCGCCAGAAGTTCTGCCAGCAAGACAGCTTCCCCGCCCACGCAACGACACGGGCTTCAGCCGCTCGCGCAGGCGAGGAGAGTCGGGGCCACTGGGTCTCCTCCTGGCCTCTCACCCAGATCAATCTCAGGTACAACGCGCGTCATGTAGGGTTTCGAGTCCCATATCCAGAACCATTACTGGCCAAATTGCGAGTGGAGTTTTCCCTTGTTTGTACCGGGCTTTCCTCCCGCAGGTATAAGCCCGCACGCAGCCCTAGTACCTAGGCCGAGACAGGCGGGGACTATCACTAGTAACTCTAGTGACAGCACTCGGTAGACATGGATATTGTGTGTATGAGTACATGATTATTGGCTCTTTCCCATCCAAGAGAAAGTATCGCTCGCGCGCACCGCAGCGAGCTTCCGTCCCGCTTGTTCAAACGAGACTTCTCCACTTTTTGTTCCTTCTTCTTCTTGTGTTACCCAATACGCTCCGAATAGCCTCATCAGCCCTTCTTGTTCTTGCTCTGGCTCTTCTTGTCCGCCTCTTCCTGCTCCTCGGCCGCGTCCTCATCCTCGGCCTCGAGGTCCTCCACTATCTCCTCGGCCTCGGTGATGTGGCCGTTGCTCTTGGAAGGCCTGCTCTCGAGGATCTCGCCACCGCTCATCTGCCACTCCATGAGCTTGCTGAAGGCGCTTTCCGGGTTGGCGCTGAGCTCGGCGTAGCTGCCGATCTCGGCCACCTTGCCCTCGGACGAGAGCACGATGATGCGGTCCGACCGCTTGATGGTCGAGAGCCTGTGCGCGATCGAGATGGTCGTGTTGCGGCCCTGCAGCAGCTGCGCGAGCGCCGAGTTGACCAACGTCTCCGACTCGGCGTCTAGGGCCGACGTCGCCTCGTCCAGGATCAGGATGTCCGGGTTCTTGACCAGCGCCCTCGCGATCGCGATGCGCTGCTTCTGTCCGCCCGACAGCTGCGCTCCGCGCGCCCCGACCTGCGTCTCCAGTCCCTCGGGGAAGTCGCCGATGAAGCCGCAGTTGGCCTTCTGCGCCGCCTCCACGATCTCGGCCCGCGTCGCCTCGGGCCGGCCGTACGCGATGTTCTCCGCGATCGTGCCCGAGAAGAGTACCGGCTCCTGCGCCACCATGCCAATCCGTCGTCGGAGCGACTTGACGTTCATCTCCGAGATGTCGACGCCGTTGATCGTGATGGAGCCCGAAGTCGGGTTGTAGAACCTAAGAAGGAGTCCGGCCACAGTCGACTTGCCGCCTCCTGAGGGGCCGACCACGCACACGTTGCTGCCCGACGGTATCTCAAAGTCCAGCCCGTTGAAGATGGAGACCGCGGGACGAGTCGGGTACGCGAAGCTGACGTTGGAGAACTTGATTGGGCCCTGTGCAGATTTCACCTTGACCCCGACAGTGGACGGGATGGTGGGTTTGCGGTCCTGGAGCTCAAACAGCCGACTGGCCGCACCGACGCCCTTCCTGTGTGTAGTGATGTCGTCAGATCAGATCTGGAGGATGAAGGGGAGAGATCAAGGGCCAACGGACCAAGAATACTCACATTAGTTCGCTGTAAAAGCCAGAAACACCAAAAAGACTGGATCCAGCAAAGGCCGTGTACATCATGAACGAGGTGAGGTCTCCGAGGGACATGGCGCCCGACCGCACGAGGTTTCCACCGACAACAAGCATGGCGAGGATGGTCATGTTACCGGCCCAGCCTGTAGAGCCGTAGAAGGTGGCAGCCACGAGGGACTCGCGCCGGCCGAGCGCAAAGATCTTCTTGATCTGGGAGTTGTACCGGTGGACCTCCTGGATCTCGCCGGCAAAGGCCTGGCTCGTCTTGATGTTGCCCAGGCGCTCCTCGGCGATCTTGGTCAGGGTTCCCAGGTTGCGCTGGATCTGGCGGCTGATGTTGCGGATGGCACGGCCGTAGATGAAGGCTCCGATGGCGATGGGCGGGAACATGAGCAGCAGGATCGACGTCAGCTTGGGGCTCAGCCAGAGCATGGCACAGCCGCCGGCGCAGCCGCTGACGAGCGAGCGCATGCCGTCCGACACGTTCTGCGTGATGCTCTTGCCGACGATGACGCTGTCGGAGCTCAGGCGCGAGATGAGGTCGCCGACGCGGTTCGCGTCAAAGAACTCGGCGTCCTGGGTGTAGGTCCGGCGGTACAGCTGCGACCGCAGGCGCGCGACCACGCGCTCGCCCACGATGCGGAGCAGGATGATGCGGCCAAAGTTTGCAAAGGCGCCGACGGTCAGGAAGGTGGCGAAGCCCAGGAAGAACTGCGTCTGGGTCAGGCCAAAGATGCGCGTGTCCTCGGCGCTGGCCTGCGTGGCCAGGTCCAGGATGCGGCCGACCGAGAAGGGGATCGACATGGTGACGCCCGACGAGATGAGCAGGAACACGAAGGCGACGCCCAGCCACTTCAGCTCGGGCCGCGCGATCTTGAGCAGCCGCCAGATCTCGCCCCAGCCCGCCTTGGTGGGCTGGCCGCCTTTGCCCTCCTTGGACAGCCGCGCTCGCATGTTGACCTGGGACGCCTTGAGTGCCTTCTCGCTCTTGGTAAACTCGAGCTGCTCCGGGTTCTCTTCCGGGGCGGGTTCCGGGCCAGGCGGCTGCTTTGCCACCACGTCGTTTTGGCCGTTCCTGACAGCGACAGCCGTGGGTGCGGCTCCTGCTTGTGCGCCAGTGGCGGCGTCGGGTACGGCGGACTGCGCCGCCTTGGTAGAAGCGGCGTCCGCCTGCCTGGGTAGTCGGGCGCCCGTGGAGAAGCCCCTCAGGATGCCGGCCGGGGCGCCCCAGCGGCGTCCCAGCCCGACAAACGCAGTCGAGGCATTTCCAGGCGGGGGTCTGGAGAGGAGAGCCCCCACGATCGAGGGGGCGCTGAAAGCCGGTGCTCGCGCAGCGGGCGGCAGCGAGGGGCGGGAGGCGGTCGTGAAGCCTCTGCAGGCGCCGCCTCTTGCGCGGGCATGTGCGTCAGCGGCCGGGGCCCGCGGGGGTGTCGGGGGAGGCGGCAATTGAGCCGAGCCACGGGCGGCGCCGGCACGGCGCGGGAGCAGCACGGCGCGGCGCACCGCTCCCGAAACCATGACGGAGGGTTGTAGGGGTAATACGGCTCTGCCGGGAGCTCCTTAGCATTGGAGAGGCCGAGGGATTGTGGGATTCATGGCCGCAGCGGAGGGTGTCGTCGAAGGGCGCGCGTCGGGAGTGCGTAGCGAATTTTTGGTGTCCAAGCCCGGGCAGAGTTTCCATTTAATTCCGAAGCCACAGGCGCGGCAATTGACTGATGACGACCATGCAACCCCACCCACACACACCTCAGCCTTCCTGGGCTGCCCGCGAGCTTGGCTGAAAAGGGTCAAGGCCCCAACCAAACGGCTGCCCGCCTGCAAGCTGCCTGCCGATGTATATACACATTGTGGGTTTGGCATGTTAAGTGCAGCATCGATCGATCTAGCGCGACTGAAGAATTCCAGACGGCGTCAATTGACTTTTTACGGATTCGAGACCCGCGAGGCACAAGCACTGGCATGCATGTGGAACCCGCGTGAAATATCACGAATAGCTTGGAAGCGTAAACCTGCCTTTAACAAACCGACACATTGCAAAGACAACCCCCCTGATCACGTCCACTGCCCTCCAGTTTCCAGCAATACGGCGCATCCCGCATCTTTGCTCGACTGCCCGGCAACTGTTCGCACATTAAAGACCCACGCTGCCCACTTCCGCTTCATGTCTCATCGTTCCGTTGTCTCAATCAAAGCTTCGTAAGCAACACACCTCCCCCATTACGTTGTACTAACACAGTGATGCGAGTATATACATCTAGATAGCCACACCCCCAACCCCGAGGAAACAGCAAGTAGCCGGCATCTTATCGGTCGAAATGCATATGCCCTGTTGCCAAACAATCTGATGCAGGCAAGCACGCGAAGGAGACGAGGCAGGCCACTATTGCATCCTCAATAGGAAGAAAAGCAAGCGGACATGACAGATGCCATCCCGATAGAAGAAAAAGCGCACAGAACGAAGAAGGGCGGTCAGATAGACCGCGTGCCGGAATCAAGAGCTAACCGAGTCCTTGCGAAGCATCTCCTTGACATCAGCGTCTAGGCCGTCGTCGTTGCCCAGGTCAGGAAAGTCCTCGCCCGACTCGACCCGACGCCTCTTGTTGGAAGAACCGTTGGTGGGAACAGCCTGGTACTGCGAAGCCAGGTTCGACAGCATCTCGATTCCAGGCGCCGACGATGGCTGGAACGGCGTTGTGTGCTGCGGCACAATTGGCGACAGGCGCGGCGAGGCCTGGGTAGGGACGGGGGCCGTCACAACCACCTCCACGGGCTCCTTCACCGGCGGAGGGCCGAACTGCTCGCCGTTGTCGTAAAAGTCGTTGTCGACCTCACCGCCAGGCGGCGGCGTGAGTGCCTCAACCTTGGGCCTCGCGAGTTCCGCCTCGGCGGCGCTGTCAGGGCCGGCTCCATCCGGGCGCGAGCCGTTGTCATGTGCGCTGAGGCCCGACATGATTGCGAGCTCGACCTCGTTCTTCTTGGTGTCGATGGCCTGCCTGCGCGTTGACAGCTCGACCAGCTGCGCCTCGTCAGCTCCGAGCGCATCCTTGTTGGAGTTGAGGATGCTCTCTAGTGCGCCGATGAGCTCCTTGCGCGCCTTGACGCACTCGGCAACCGCTCCCTCAGCGGTGGCAAGCGTCTTGAGCAGGCCGTTGAGACGAGCAGCGTAGACGGGCGCAGAGGGAACCGGATTCGCCGCGTTGGTCAGCTTCTCGTACTCTTGGTTGGCAGAGCTGACGGCCGACTTTGTTGGCAAGAGCTGCTTCGACACGCTCTGGTGGGGCGCAATGAGGCCGGCAAGCTCAGCGGGCAGCGAGCCTCCCGAGCCGCCCAGGCCAGATGCAACTCCGCCAATAGCGCCAGCCCTCAACGCGCCTCTAGCTTTGTCGAGATCTGCCATCATGTAGATTCTTTGTCAGTGACATGTAAAGCACCAAAGCTCACAAAGTGGTGGGTGCATGGCAGGGAGATAAGCGTGAGCGCTCATTCAAGACTGGAAACCAGCCACGGCAACTTACCATCTAGTCGGGCCTCGACGGCACTCTGGATAGCTGGTTCGAATATGTTGCGGTCCCTCCAGACATCCACAACACGCCTCAGCTTGTTCTGGACATCTGTCGAGGCGCCCTTATAGGCAGTTGCCGCGGCCTCTGCCATGATGGGCGAGAAGGCATTAACAAAGTCATCGCGGTGCCGCGCTTTGGATTGCTGGGTGACCTCTGTGACGGACGAGCAGATCAGCATCGACACCAGGAGCTCGTACGTGTAGGCCATCTCGCGTAGTCCTACAAGGCCGTTCATGGGGGCGGCCTGGTTGAGACAAGATGCAGGTCACGGGGTGGGGGAGTGCAGGCAAGCTCACCGTTGGCCAGATAAACGAGGTTCAGCCGTTTGCCAGAGGGCGACTCTTTTAGTCGGTTAAGCCACAGCTGTACTGTGCGCTCTGCATGGCGCCTGGAAGCCCAAGAAGCAACGACGAACAGAAAATGGTCAGCAAAGCAAACTCCAGAATCCCATACATGAAACACTCTCGACCTGTCTCTCTCTGGAAACGAGCTCAGGCAGCAGCAGGCACCAAACCGCCCGTCAATGAGGAGCGCAAAGTGCATGCAATGGAAAATGATAGAACAAAAAAATACTACTGTGCAAGACAGGAATATACAGGCAGAACAACGGGAAAGACAGGAAGAAAAGGGTGGCCAAAAAAGGACGTGAAAGAATCAAGCTGCATGTACTTGCAGATACAGCCACATTGCCAGTTCGGCATGCACCTTGTTTCATGGTGCCTAGATCGTAGCGCTCGAGTCCAGTGTTGGGAGGAAAGAGAACTCACCGATGGAACATGATCCATTGGGCCGCTGTGGCAATGCTGTCGTGGCTCTCATTGAGGGCCGAGAGCTTGGCCAGGACGGCGTCGTCGGTGTAGGCCATCTTCTCGGGCAGGTGGGCAATCTGCAGTGGCGGCCAGCCAGGAGGAGCTCGTCAATCGCTGGGCCGGGTTTGATGAAGACGTGTCGGCTGTGTAGAGGTATGCGCAGGAAAGAGTGCGCTCTAGGCGGTCTTGGGATCGAGGCAGGTAGGGAGGCGGTGTTGAGAAGGGAAATTGAAATATATGTGTACAAGGGGGTGTGAGTGGCAGGACGGTCGCTCAGCTCGCTCGAGGTCAAGGTTCGAGGGCAAGACGAGGCCTTGGCCCGTTACCACTGGGGATGTTGGCGTCTGCTCCAGGTGCCCTGACGACTAGTGCTTCTCCAGGCAAGCTCCCAGGTGCAATCCCAGGGCTGTTTGGATGTTCACGAGACCTCTGAAGGGCAAACGCGCAAGCGTCCGGACGGATTTTTACAGGGTCAGCAACAGCTGTGTTGGGCAGTATTCCAGATGGGGATTGCGATCTATGTGCATCAAAATCCGCAATTGAGATTCCACCCGCCGTCGCTGGCAATATCCAACCCTTGCGTCAAGAGGACAAGGTCTCCAGAGCAGAGATGCCCGTGACAAAATACGGCCAGACAGTCGCAGCCGTGCCCGGGATAGACCGGTCTGGAGAAAGGCTGGTGAGTGTTTGGGATGTGAATTGGGGAGCTTGAGCTGGTCACGGTGGGTTTTTGAAGGGGTAGACGGGCCACTGGCGAACTCTCTCGGCCATCCTTTCCAATCCGCGCCTTCACCTGTCGCAGAGCCAGCCAATCGCCCCATGGCTGATGCGCCCCTGGGCGGCCTGCCACTGCCACGGGCTCCACCACACCCAGAGTTTGTGTGCTTAATCGCATAAACTGTGGGCCCTGCTGCGCGCGGTGGACCCAAGCCGCACAGCACCTTGGCAACTCCGGGGCCGGGTACGTACCTGTGCGGCGCGCCAGCTCCGTCTTGGGTTTGGCCTGACCGTTCGAGCTGGCGAATGAACAGATTCACGCTGCACATGCAAACACCTGCGCCCATCGAGCCTGCCGCAATCCCAACAACCATCGACGCCCACCCGTTGTTTGCTTGCGCTCCCTGCAACAAACTGCCGCCTGTACGGTACCGCCCTCGAGCTTTTTTGCGCCCGCCAACCCGAATAAAAACGACGCTGGCATCGACCTGAACCAACCAGATACATCAAGATGGCGGACAGGTTTCCCAGCATCGACGACTTCGACTCGGGTGGTAAGGGCGCCCTCCTGTGCTTTTTTTTTCGAGGTGCATGGCGCACGACATGCCGACAGCGGCGCTGACCCTGAGCCCTGACCTTTAGTTCAAACCGATATCAAGACTTCGGCAGAAGACCCGTCGGCCGACGATTTCCTGGCGCGCGAGAAGGCAGTCTTGGGCGAGGATGCCAACCAGTTCGCGACTGTTGAGGACGGCGGAGATGACGACGACGATCTCCTCGGCGGCGGCGGAGGCTCCGGAGACGTCCAGTTCGAGAGCCAGTTCCCAGACATAACAAGCCCTGGCCAGGTACGTCGAATCCGGACCGAGTCGCCCCTGGACTAGCACGGGCTAGTGGAGGAAAAGCACTTCTCGAGGCCAGCCGGCCCGATACTGTTTGCTTATTCGTTCTAACATTGGCCTTGCCACAACCAGGACCTTGGGGCCAGCACCACGATGACGGGCGGCCCGTCGGTTAGCTACAACTCAGGCTTCGGAGCCTACACGGAGGAGGAGGAGGAGCCCGAGGTGGTCAAGGAGTGGCGGGAGAAGCGGGACGCGCAGATCGCCAAGCGGGCCGAGCAGTTTGCGCAGCAGCGTGCCGAGACCATCAAGGAGGCTCAGCAGAACATCGACGATTTCTACGAGAACTACAACACCAAGAAGGACAAGACCATCGCGGCCACGCGCAAAGACGCGGAGCAGTTCCTCGCCTCGCGCGACGACACCACCTCGGGCGGCACCAGCTGGGAGCGCATCGCCAAGATCGTCGACGTCAGCGGCAAGGGCTCCAAGGGCGGCGCCGCCGGCTCCGGCAAGGAGCGCTTCCGCGAGCTTCTCATCAGCCTGCGCAAGGATGAAAAGGCACCCGGCGCCGAGGGGTACTGATAATGCTTTCGATCTTGTTTTAATCTCATTTTTCTCTCCGTGACCGTTCACATGCTCGCTCGCAAGGGCCTCTTTTTGGTCGCAAGCGCAACATAGAAACTACGAAAACTCGGGGCGTCAGGCAGAGGCAGGGTCAAAATGCCTTTCATACAGATCACCAGGTTATGGAGGCTATTGCAGCACCAGGCACCTTGCTTACATGAGCTATCGATGCCGATTCCCAGTGTGTACTGTACTTTTTTTTTCCTAAGCGATGGAACATTGAACTAGCGAGGCAGGGGAATTGGATCCAGGGATGCATGCGTCAACCAAGTTGCACATGCCGGATCCCATATCTCGCCCCGCTGGACGTGCTTTCGCTAGTCAAACAATGAGGAGACGCGGGGATGATATATAAAAGGCCCAAGATACCCATCTATGCCATACTGAAACGAGGGCGCGCAAGAGTGAGAACCAAGGATACACTATGGTCCAAACTGCGCGAATCCCTTTCGAGGAAGCCCGGCAGCGCCAGGGGTCACGATCGGAGAGGCGAGGCACATGTGCATGAGAGCGCACTGGGTCAGTCAACTGAAAGCATCTTGTCTATCAAGACGGTGGTCCCGCCAATCTTGAACGCATCTGGACCGCGCCGTAGCCAGGCACCTCGCCTATTCCGATAGCAATCTCCTCCGCCGCCTGCCGTGTAGCCACAACCGCCCACCAGTCCGCGACGAGATGGCCTCTTTATTCCTTGCCCCAGTACGAGTTGTAGCCGGCAGCCCTCCGGCCGAGACCCCACATGCTCACTGCAAGCTCCAAAATCAGTTCTGGTGCTCGGGGGCGCGGGCAGTGGAGTTGGGCTGTACAAACCGGCAAGAGTTCCCCACAGGGTGATGACGAAAGGGGTGAGCATGAACTTGCTCCGGGGGTGCTGCGCGATAGTACCACGTCATGTGTGAGCCTCCGTGTCCTGATGCGTGTTCATCTCCTTCTACTCCTCCCCAGGGCGATGCGGCGTGGCAGATATGCGCCTCGGTGACGTCGTGTCAGGGGCGGCGGGCCGGGTGCAGACTCACGATCCTCCAGATGCGCTGGTGGTTGCGGTACTGGGCCTGGTAGAAGCGCTGGTACTCAGGCACCTTGTTCTTCGCGTTGACGAAACTGTCGGCATGGATCCCCTCTGGTCAGCTCCTAAACCCTCCCAACCCGCGATTTTGCTCTCCTCCCGCGTCCCTCCCCCCCTCCCCATCGTACGATTTCCGTTCGGGCAGCCATTGAGGGCGATCGAGCGCGAAATCGGCGGCGTGCTTCGGGGGATCGGCAGGGCTCTGCGTCGGCGAGAAGGAACTTACCCCATCTTGGCGGTGGTTTTGGTCGGTGTCGAGGCGTGTCTGGGGGGTTTGGTTGTCTGAATGGGAGGTGGTGATTGATGGTCACAATTCGCTCTGCACGGCTCCAATCAAGGCTGTGGCCCACGCTTCTTGCCGGGCGGCCGAGCAAAAGTCGGTGCCTGAGGCAGTCAAACACCAGCTGTGGCACTAGCGTCACTGTCACCGTGCCCGCCACGGCCTGAAGCACCCGCGGCAGTCAGAGCCCCACCGCCTCTCTCGATTGGGTTTTGCCGTGGGGCGGCGCCTGCGGTGGGTGGGTGTGGGCGCTGGCTCCAGCCGCCAGAGAGGGAGGGAAGGGAAAGGGTGGGAGGGGCAGACAGGCACGGGCGGTCGGTCGCGGGCGCGCGACAGTGCAAGGCCAAACGCCCGGGGATTGCGACTGGGGAAAGCTGGCCGCCCGCACCGGACTGCAAAGGCCCTGCCGCAATGATTCGGCCATAAGAGGACGCGAACCCTCCAATCCCGCCGCCCGAGACACACAGCGCACACCCGCGAGACGAGAGCTGCCCGCCGCCCAGCATGTTTTCATCAGGGAGTGGCAAGAAGGCCCCTCCGCAGGTAAGGTTCCGCCTGTCAACAGCCCGCCCACCACCCCCGTGGCGATCCGCCCCCGGTGCATTTTTTTTTGGCTGACGCCGCGGCGAGCAGGAGATGGTGCAGGTCGGTAGGTGAACGCGCTTGGCGGACAAGATGCTGGAGGGCGCGATTGTGGGCTAACAAACCACCGCCGACCGCCCCGCGTCCGCAGAGAGGACAGAGTATGTGCTGTCGTGAACAGTCGCCTCTGTTTGGGGGCCCCCAAGGCTGACAATTCACCCCAGGAGCGCCTCTCCCTTCTGGAGACAGCCGTCGGGCTCCGCCCCGAAGCCCGGACGAGACGGCGCCAAGGTCGTCGGCGCCGCCTACTCCCACGCCGACATGTTGAAGCTCGACTCGCTGTGCGTGTCTTGGCGCCCCTTCCCGCTGGCCTTCCTTCCTTCCTTCCTTTTGTGCTGATGTTGGCCGTCTGTTCTGTCAAGAAACATATCAGGTTCGCGCAGCGTATCCGGGTCTACTTCTCGCCCGGTCTCGCCGCCCGTCGCAACCCCGAAAACCCTCAAGCCCATTGTCACCTCCCCCGGCCCCCGGCCCTCGTCGGGACTGGGGTCTCCGCCCATCAAATCATATGTCAACTTCCTATCTAGGACAAACGATGACTGGAAGGTGGACGAGGGCGATGACATGTATGACGACTATGGAGATGATGACGGCGACGACTTTGGGCTCCCGAGCCTCTCCAATATGAAGAGGAAGTCCAGGAGAGCGGCGGCGGCGCAGGGCAAGGGCGATGATGCACAGCCGGAAGCGTCTAGTGGCGGTTTGGGAATTCAGTTTGAGGACACGGGCGACATAGCCATCGAGAGGCCTGCATCGGCGTACCCCATGCCAAAAAAGAGCGAGGGCAAGATCCTAAGACCACAGTACAAGGACATACTGAGGGATCCCGCCAACGCGCTCCACCTCATCAGCCACCCGCCGACGCCGCAAAACGCCACGCCCAAGGAGCTGGACGCGGCGGGCTCACGAATAACGCGGATAAACAAGTTTAAAAAGTTATTACAGGCCTCGAATATCCCGCTCACGGAGCTGCGGGCGCTCGCATGGTCTGGAGTGCCCGAGGAGGTGCGCGCCATGACGTGGCAGCTGCTGCTAAGCTACCTGCCAACAAGCAGCGAGCGGCGCGTGACGACGCTGGAGAGGAAACGCAAGGAGTATCTCGACGGCGTGCGCCAGGCGTTTGAGCGGGGAGGTGGCAGTGCCGGGAGCAGCGGCGATGGTCCCAACAGGGGCCCGGTATCAGCCCCGGCAACCCCCGGGAGGGGAGGGGGCAGGGGCCTGGACGAGGCGATTTGGCACCAGATCAGCATCGATGTGCCACGCACAAATCCTCACATCGAGCTCTACGGCTACGAGGCGACGCAGCGGTCGCTCGAGAGGATACTGTACGTCTGGGCGGTGCGACACCCGGCTAGTGGCTACGTGCAGGGTATCAACGACCTCGTGACGCCGTTTTGGCAGGTCTTTCTTGGCACGTACATCACGGACCCGGACATCGAGAGCGGCATGGACCCGGGCCAGCTGCCGCGGGCCGTGCTCGACGCCGTCGAGGCCGACACCTTTTGGTGCCTCACCAAGCTGCTGGACGGCATTCAGGACCACTACATTGTTGCCCAGCCCGGCATCCAGCGCCAGGTTGCCGCGCTGCGGGATCTTACCGCCAGGATAGACGAGCAGCTGGCCAGGCACTTGGAGAACGAGCACGTCGAGTTCATTCAGTTCAGTTTCCGGTGGATGAACTGCCTACTAATGAGGGAGATTAGCGTCAAGAACACCATCAGGATGTGGGACACTTATATGGTGAGCAACTGTTCCCTATTTAACACTTTTTTTTGCTTGCACAGAATGCTGATCTACCCCTTTTTTAAACCCCTTCCTCAGGCTGAGGAAAACGGCTTCTCAGAGTTTCATCTCTATGTGTGCGCAGCCTTCTTGGTCAAGTGGTCGGCCAAGCTGACCAAGATGGACTTCCAAGAGATTATGATGTTCCTCCAGTCGCTTCCTACGAGAGAATGGACAGAAAAGGACATTGAACTGCTCCTGAGTGAGGCGTTCATATGGGCCAGTCTATACAAGGGATCGTCGGCGCACCTGAGGGGCCCCTCTTCAGGCCGGAGCCCCTCGGCTGGTTTCCTGCTTTAGTAGACCGTCGGTGGTCTAGGCGGCACTTGCCGCGGCCTTGCAACAGCTCCTCTGGATCGGCCCTCTGGGAATCCAGTGCGGGAGGTCAATGTGTCGCTTTATATTTAATCCAACTTCTTTGCCAAGAAAGCTGGAGACGCATGTTTGCAGTTTGGGTACGACTAGGAGTAAAAGTAAAGGTTTGCGGTTATGGGGAAGCGACACCATCCGGAGGTAATTGGAGAAACTGCGCGAGAGGCCTTCGGTCTTATAATGGAACTGTCGAGTAGAACCAACGAACGTACGGCTCAAATTCGCCTACAGGTTGGTCTACCATGGCATAGCTTGAGATGGCAGCTAGTAAGTATAGATACCACACCACATCAGATGCATCGTCTGGATGCTGAAAAATGAGACTATTCGCAGAACAGTTGGATTGCTTGGGATGGATATTGGCGCGCCTAGGGCTGTGGATTCGAAAAGCCCCAGCGTTATAGGACCTGTGTTAACGGCCGGGTATTCTTTATCGATATCTCGATTCCGGGGCTCCTTGAGATGTCAGAGACAAACTCGAGCTATTCCGGTACCTCTTTGCCAGACAGCCTGCTCCCACTGTCTTAACCAAAGTCTAGCCCCAAGAGATGTAGGTGTTTGGGACTCTTGAACGACATACTCGCCTGTGTTCCACCTCTTATCCACAATCGGAGGAGGTACCAGTTTCGGAACTGTTAGCTGTCTCTACCTAAGGATCCAGCCCCAAACTTGCGCCCGAATATCCTCGGGCCCTCTTCGCCTTTGGCCGGAGAGCCTCGAGTTTTGGATAGGCAGAGGCACCTGCCACCAGGCAGGCAGAGAGGCAGGCAAGTAAGTAGACGACGGGCTTGTCCTACAACACACCTGCTACGGCGTACCAGGGCGAGGCTCACGAGAGAAGGGGGTCACATGGAAGCAAAGGCTAACAGACAGCGACGCGTCTGCACGTTGTCAGGTCTGCAGGCGTCCGATGCTGCAAGCCATATGGAGATGAAGTCTTTCCCCCAAGGCGGAACCCTTGTGCTTCCGTGCTCAACTCCTACACGCCGGTGTGTATGTGTAGCCCAGGCTTCCCCTGCTCGCCAGCCCCGAGATGGCGATTTTTTTCTTATTGGAATGGAGCTTGTTTCTCGTTTTTTTTGGCTTCCGTGTTCCTTCTCGCTTTGTTCATGTGGCTCTAGAGCCCAGCTCCATGCCGACGAGGCTGCCAGGTCTCATCCATGCCTTGAACGGGAGGTCCCGCGGCATACAAGGCAGCCATACTGAGACTGGTCTGGACCTCATCTTTTATTCTGGCGGATATGTAAACTCCCCGCAAGGGGGTTCGATGATAGCTAGACACGACCACTGTCAGCCACTGCTATATAGGAACATGTATTATATATGGCGGCGAAGGCGAAGGATCGGCAGTCCTCTGCCCTTTGGAGGAAGGCGCGAATTGCATTAGTCTTGAAAACGCCGTCCAAACGGGCGTGCGAACTAAGCAGCTCAAGTGCAGGCCCTGGTCGCATGGGAAATCCCGCCAGTGTCATCGGGAGAGGTTGATTTAATCTCTAGGCGCACGCATCATGGACCCAGAGCGCAACCACCACCTTGTTTCATCACAGCGTTTATGCCATGTTTACGACGCAAAGACTACCGCCTCATGACTTGCAGGTTGCCCTAGGATCTGGCCATTCAGCTGTTTCCAAAGATGGCGTTTCCGAAACTACACGAGCCCTGCGTTTACGGTGCCCGGGCCAAGCAGGTCGGAGGAAGGCTTTCACGTCTGTGTTCTCCCTTGCACACTCCGACCCGCTCGACGGGGGATTAAAGCGCTAGCCAGAACATTTGATCAACGTGATAGCTCACCTGGTCGTGTTATACCATGTCGCTCGTGTCCCCATCTCCGTTCATCGCCAGCGCGGCCTCGCCCGCTTTCCTGTGCCACTCGTCCCATATAGATATATCACGGCGCGCCCACCCCTGACTCTCCCACGCCGGTGCCACATGCTTCCCGCCGCGCTTCTATTGCTGCGTGCGTATCCCTTCCCCTCCCATTCACATCATGCACGTTTCCGAAAATGCGGGCATCCGAGAAACAAGAGAAAAATATCCGATGCGGGCGGTGGCTGGTGGCGGGTTCGCTCAATGTCACACAAGCAGGGTTGGAACAAAGGAAGAAAAGAAGAGTCATGAAGGGGGCTGCATCTACCCGGGTGGCGTGAAAAAAACAGAGCTGGAAAACGTCTGCTGGGCTGCCGTGGTCATGGACTTGCAAGCGTGCGTCTGGGAGCCACGACGTCGGACAGGGGTTGCGGCTGGGCATCTATGTCGGAAACAACGTCGTCGAGAGTGTCCTTGAATTTGCGCGAAATGAAAGCGCGCGTTGCCCAGACCGTTTCCATCCTGGGCTGCTGTAGGCTGCCGACTTGTGCGTGATTTGATCCTCGTATCAGAGCTATGAGGAGTCATCGCTAGAACGAGAGCAAAAAAAAGAAGGAAAAAAAAACGCCACGCACAATTCTAGACCCGCCAAGCTGGAAGCCGTCTACTGGGTTTATCTTCATTTGTCGAGATTGACGGAGCTGCCATTGATTACCGTGCTGTATCACGTATACAGGCAAATACACACACGAGAATCACGGCAGGGGGTTACAGGATGGCCTTTGCGGGTTGGAGAGCTGCTTCGGGCTGCCCCCCTGGCGTGCTTGTAGAGCGGGTTTGTGGCACGGGGAGAGAAAGCACGACACTCGTCAAGGAAGAGAAGGAAAGAAAGAAACAAGGAGGAATTCTTGGAGGATTCGAACAGGCGCATTGTAGAAGCCGCCCGCTCGAACACATCTTTGTCTGCATTTAGCCGAGACGATCTGGGGCGTTACCACTAGGCCACGCGACCAAAAAAGAAGATGCCTAGTCACAACAGAATGGCGAAGCGCCCAGCTGACGCCACGCCGGCGGCGAGTGGAGCAGGGAGCGAGATGTCGTCCAACAAAACAAGACAAGCGCCGAGAAGAGACAGACATGCAAAAAGCGAAGTCTCTGGCCGACGAATCGATCAGAGCATTTCAGTTTTCCAATTGGATTTGGAGTATAGCTGGAGCTACTTCGCTGGGAGGCATCAACGGTTTCCTGGCTTATAAAGGGTGCACACGCCTGCACAGGCCCCTCCGCCTCGTTTTTTTGCCCAGCTGAGCAGCCAAGTGAGCCGCGCATCTTACATGCGGCACAGCCCCCCTCCAAAAGAAAACCAGCAGCCAATGTCGATCATTCTGAAAAAGCGGCTAGCTGGCATCTCTCAACCTCAGGCATACCAGAATGGAACCGGATTCGGACTGGCGCCGATGTAGAGTCTCGCTGCAACGCCCATTGACCACTCCCGTCTTACTGGGCCGGTTGGCAGCTCCGTCGGATCCCACGACTGCCTCTGGTTGGCTCCAACGCACTGTTCTTTCTCGCGACGGGTCTTCCCAGGACCACGCATAGTCCAAGAGAAAGAAAAAAAAACCGGCATACGCGTCCTCCGCTCACCGGCCGCCGAGCCTGCGAACCAGAGGCGAGCGGGCGGGCGGGCGGGCGGGCGG